>JAQZBX010078861.1:0-14054 GCA_029593785.1 Cabassous unicinctus
TAATGTAAAAGAAGTTAGTAATGAAAGATTCAAGAAATAAAAATGTCATAAGATATATAGAAAGCAAATAGCAAAATGATATTCATAAATCTTATATCAGTAATTAAATTAAGTTTACATGGACTGGGAAATGCCCTTTCATTATAAAATCACTCAGCAATCAAGGAATAGAAGGAAATATTCTTAATATGATAAAAGCTATTTATGAAAATCCCACAGCCAACATCATACTTAGTGGTGAAATAGTGAATGCTTTCCCCCTATGATAAGAAACAAGACAAGGAGGTGTGCTCTTGACAATTCTATTCAACATTGTACTGGAAATTCTGGCCAGGGCAATTAGGCAAGGGGGAAAAAAAAAGGCATCCAGGGTGGAAAGAAGAAGTAAAACAATATCTATTCACAGATAACATGATTTTATATAAAGAAAATCCTATAAAATCTACCAGAAAACTATCTTAACTCATTAACAAAGTTCATCAAGGTTGCAGGATACATGATCAATATACAAAAAAAAATTGTATTTCTATACATTAACAATGAGCAATCCAAAAATGAAATTAAGAAAACAATTATATTTACAGAAGCATCAAAAAGAAGAAAATATTTATGAATAAATTTAACAAAAGGACTACAAAACTTGTACACTGGAAACTATAAAATATAATTAAAGAAATTTAGGATGACCTAATATAAGTGGAAAGACATACCATGTTCATGGATTGGAAGGCCTAGTATTTAAGATGGCAATGCCCCCCATATTTATCTGCAGATTCAGCGCAATCCCTATCAAAATCCAAGCTGCCTTTTTGCCAAGTTTGACAAACTTATCCTAAAATTCATATGGAAATACAAGTGACCCAGAATAGGCAAAACAATCTTAAGAAGAACAAAGTTGGAGGATTCACATTTCCTGATTTCAAAGCTTATTACAAAATAAAGATAATCACTACAAAGCTAAGTTAATCAAGATGCCTTGGTACTGCCATAAGGATAGATCAATGGAATTAAATGGAGAGCCCAGAAATAAACACTTAAATTTGTGATCAATTGCTTTTGTCAAGTGAGCTAAGAAAATTAAATGACGGAAAGAATATCTTTTCAATAAATGGTGCTGGGACAACTGATATCCACATGCAAAAGAATGAAGCAGAATTCCTACCTCCTACCACATACAAAAATAACTAAAAATGGATCATAGACCTAAATGTAAGCCCTAAACCCATAAGATTCTAAAAGAAAACATATGAGTAAGTATCCTTGACCTTGGATTGGGAGTGGTTTCTTAGAGATAACATCAAAAGCACCTGCAACCATAGGAAACAAAAGAGATAGATTGTGCTTCATCAAATTAAAAAAAAATGTTTATGCTTCAAAGGACACTATCAAGAAAGTGAAAATACAATGTGCAGAATTGGAGAAAATATTTTCAAATTATATATCTGATAAGGGGATTTTATATAGAATATATAAAGAAGTGTTACAGCTCAAACTAAAAAGACATATGGGAGTGGATGTAGCTCAAGTGGTTGAGTGCTTGCTTCCCATGTACGAAGTCCCAGGTTCTTTCTCCAGTGCCTCCTAAAAGCAAAGAAACAAACAAACAAATGAAAAACAGCTCTCACTGGGAAGCAGATGTAGCTCAGAGGTTGAGTGCCTGCTTCCCATGTACGAGGTCCTGGGTTTGATCTCTGGTACCACTTAAAAAAAAGAGAGAGAGAAATAACACAGTTAAAAAATAGCCAAAGAATTTGAATAGATAATTCTCCAAAGGTGATATGTAAATGTCCAATAAGTACAGGAAAATATACTCAATATTTTTATCCATAGCACAATTAAAGTCAAAACAAAAATTAGATCCACTTCACATCCATGAGGATGATTAAAATAAAAAGACAGACAATGATAAATGTTGGTGAGAATGTGGAGATATTAGAATCCTCATACAATGCTAGTGGGAATGTAGAATGATGTAGCACATTGGAAAACAATTTGAGAGTTCTTCAAAATGTTAAAATTCAGTTGCCATATGACCCAGCATGTGATGAGGCTGATTACTGCCCTCAGCTACTGTTCCACAGTAATCTACTGCTTTTTCTCTTACAGGTTTATTTTAATTATTCTGCTTTTTATATTTTTAACTCCCCAATTTAATACTGAGAAACTTGACTCTCATTTTCCTCAATTTTCCCAATCCTTCCTTTCATTGGCCTCAATTGTACCACATCATGTCTCTAGCTTGCTGGGACCTGCCTTCCTTGCATGGACTCCACCACTGCCACTTTGACTCCCTGCTTGGCTTCCAACCTCTTTTGGTCCTGCCTGATAGTTTTTAACAAAGGGAGGAAGGAAGAGAGGAAGGGAGGAAGGAAGGAAAGAAAGAAGGAAGGGAGGAAAGAGGGCGAAAGAAAGAAGGGGAGTGTATTAGCCAAAGGGGTGGTGATGCAAAGTACCAGAAACCTGTTAGGTTTTTTTTTTCCCAAAAGATTTATTTATTTATTTATTTATTTATTTATTTATTTATTCCCTGCCCCCATTGTTGTTTTTGTGCTTGCTGTCTGCTCTCTGTGTCAATTCGCTGTGTGTTCTTCTGTGTCTGCTTGTCTTCTCTTTAGGCAGCACCAGGAACCTATCCTGGGACCTTCCGGAGTGGGAGAGAGGCGCTCAATCTCTTGTGCCACCTCAGCTCCCTGGTCTGCTGTGTCTCTATTGTCTCTATTCTGCTTCCCTTTTTGTTGCGCCATCTTACTGTGCCAGCTCTCTGCTCAGGCCAGCACTCCTGCAGGGGTTAGCACTTCTGCATGCGCCAGCATTCTACATGGGCCAGCACTCCGAGTGAGCCAGCTCGCCATGTGGGCCAGCTCACCTTCACCAGGAGGCCCTGGAAATCGAACACTGGACCTCCTATATGGTAGATGGGAGCCCAATTGCTTGAGCCACATCTGCTTCCCCTGTTGGTTTTTATAAAGTGTATTTATTTCGGATAAAAGCTTGCAGTTACAAGGCTCTAAAGAGTCTAACCCAAGGTTGCTTTACTCATCAAAATCAGTTGCCACATGTTGAAGCAAGATGGTTGCTGATCTCTGCAAGGGTTCAGCCTTCCTCTCTCTCAGCCACAGACTAGCATAGGGTTTGTTACTTTCCGGGCTTTCTCAGCTCAGCTGCTCTGTTCTTCTCAGCTGCAAGCTGTCAGGCAAATGGCTCATCTCTCTTCCAGGGCCATGGGATCAAAATTCTCTCCTCTGCTGTGTCCATAGACCTCTCATTTTTTCCTTTTTATCTTCTTCTTCTGTGTCTTCTTGAGTGAGTGCCTGTTTATATCAGCCCACCAAGGGGGCGGGGACTTAACCTGAGTTAAACCCTACTGATGTGGTCAAATCAAAGCCCTAATCTTAACGTAATTTAACTAAAGACATCTCAGCTGAATCTAATAGAATCAAAGGGTATCACACCCAGAGGAAAAGACTAGTTTGCAAACATAATCCTTATCTTTTTTGGGGTTCATAAATAATCTCAAACTGCCACGGGGAACCAGGAAAGAAAATAAGGAAAGAAGAAATGAGTGAACAAATTATTGAATGAATAGGCTTCTTTCTTTATGGCATCTTGCTATGTATGCCCCACTTTCTCATGTCTATTGAGAGCTTTTTGAAAGAAACAATTAAATTTTGCACTTCAATGTGTCTCCCCAAAATGTCTAGCAAAATGCCTTAACAAAAATTTGTTCTTGACAGCCCAAGGACTGAATTCTGCCAGCAAACATATTTTATTTAGCTTACAGTAAATTTTAAAATAATATACAAATTTTTTGCCAACATTTATTTTAATGGAAGCTTTAGACTTGGGTTTGGATTTCTGGCTTCTCTTGAAAAATCAGAAGTTACGGCATAACTAGACCTGTACTCCTGCATGAGGGGGAAAAGCAGAATTGTTTGGCTGCTACTATCTGTATATGGGACACTTACTAATAGTTCAGCACAGATCCTCTGCCACACTTTGCCTCATTGACTTTACCTGCTGGGCACTTGAAGGAGTTTGAGTTTAGACTCCTGAAACATTGGAGGCATTGGTTGAATGTTTGTTAGTTGATAGATTACTCAAGGTCAAGTTGAGAGTCCCAAGTCAACTGAATCAGCCCTCTCTAATCAAACTCTGACAGACTTTCTTTGCTATTTATTCCTTTACATCTCCCACCTCAGCCTAAATTCAGAAACCTGTTCACTGCCTTCTGTGAATTATAGCAATTTCACCCGAGCATATTGCTTGCAATCCTCTGGAAGAGGAGGAGAGTGTGCCAGAACCATTAGTTTCAGGGGAATAAAAATTGCTCATTCATAATTTTGTGTGTGTGGTCTATGAGCTGTAAAGACCATTTAAGGTCACTGCTTCATACAGTATTAGGTAAACATTTAAGAGGTAAATACTTTTATCCATCTTTGCTTCCAGCAAAGAAGTAGACCATGAAAACTCCAGAGGGCTGGCTTGATATATATTTTCACTCTATTATTTTCCCTGAGCTGAGTTCTTAGTAATGCTCTGTGTAGATGCAGGTAACTGGACCATGCTCTGTGTGAGGGAAGAAAGGCAGATGTACCTGTGAAGCCATATGGGGTATGTATGTGTGTGTGTGTGTGTGTATGTGTGTGTAGAGAGAGAGAGTAGAGGGAGAGACAGGAAGCCAGAGAAAAATAAAATCTCATTCTCTGTCCATGAGAAAGATTTATATGCCAGAAAATAATGTCTATTAATTTGTGAATTTATAGGCAAGTTGGGCAAAGAATTGAGGGAAAAATTTGTGTTAATATATAAGAGATATAATAGTTGATATTGTTTAGTTATTACATACCATAGGCAATATCTGTATTTATTTATCTGATACTTGTAGACAAAGATCACATTTTCTCCATTATAATTGCTCACATGTTAGATCAGTTGATGGTAACTCTAACTTGAAAAATGAAAATGACACTTTATTGATGGTGAGACTGAAAAATTTTTGTTTATTTTTATCATTCCTGTGAATTATTTATTCATGTGACTGGGTTTTTAATGCTTTGCATGGACCCATTCTATATTAAGGTGATCAAAACTTTGCCTTATTTTATATAATTATTTCTCCTAGTTTGCTCTTTTCCTCTGATTTGATTTATGATTCTTATATTACAGAAATTTTTAAGTAATCAAAATTGTTAATTGTCCTCTTTTTTATTTCTTTTTCTAGTTTTATGGATTGAAACACTTTTTCTCCTGAATTGTGAATACTAAAACTATATTTGTACTAAGTGTCTATGAAACACTGGGCATCATGCTAGTCCCTGGTTATATTGCTGGGGGGATCAAGGCATGGACCTTCTTTCAAGAGGCTTGCAGATGATTTAGCAAAGATATATCAATAACTAACTGCATCTTTCCTCTCTCTTTCTCTGGTCTCTATCTCATTTATGCAGTAGGGAACTTAAGAATTATGACCAGGGTTTGAGATTTTAGTTATGGATGATAATGGGAAAACAATCAATACTGTCCTCCCCATCAGTCACATTCACATACTGATTCCAAATTGACTTTAAGGGGGGAAGCTTTTCTTACTAATTTAATAAGGAGTCTTAATATAGATTTCAGAGGAGCAAACTCTTCAACCTTGATTCTTATACAGACAGACACACAGAAACATAGGCAACTTCACTGTGTCTTATAACTGCCAGGAAAGTGTTGAAGGTGAAAAAGAGGAATCTGGGGACACATCCCTGCCCATTAATGAAATTAAAGGCTTTACTTTTCCTGGGAGAGTATGATTTAAGGGCTAATCAGCACCATGGTCCTTGCACATTATCTAAGAAAGTAGAAATTAAAGGCTATTGAATCTGTGCTCGGAAGCCCCAGGGGGAATCTCTGCAGGCCCTCTGATATCTTTTTATGCCGTGTTTGAATATTCCTTCCCATGTAATTGGTTTGTTTGCTATATATAAAAAGTGGCCACTAGCTAATCATCGGATTCTTTCCCTGCATATTTCAGTAGGGCAGTTTACATGTGTAGATTAAGCTTCTTGTGCTCAACTTTCCTCTACTCCACTGGCAAGGACTTGAACTACTCTATTTGCTTTGCACAGTCCCATTAAATTATTCAATGGCATTCACATTCATATGTCTTTAGAATATTAGCTCCAAATGAATCATATTCAAAAGAAAGGCTTTATTTTTAGGCCACTGAAATCGGAAACAGTATCATAGGGAAAATGATTCTAAAAGTAGATTTTAGTTCATTCATGTGGGACACAACACACTCTTCTCCAAGTTCTATATGTTGATTGTTCTTCAATATCAAGGCGACATTTTCTATGGAATTAAAAAAGTAAAAGCCATTTCTCACTTTCATTGAGGCCAAGGATGAGGGCAGGAAAAGGAGCATGAGGGGCAAAGATATCTGAATGCCCTCTGTGTTTCCTTCCTTTGGGAATCCCTACAAGAAATTGCGGTGTAACCTCTGTCTTTCCTCATGTTGGCACAGAGAGCTCAGAATGAGAATCTTATAAATATCCCATTTTTTCACATATATTATATATGGAAATATCTACCTCATTGATTCATGTGGGGAGCATAAGTATTGTGCAAATGTTATAGACACTATGGGCACAGAATTCAACTAGAAAGTTTAATCACACATACAACTGTTATTGATAAAATGGCTGCTGTGGAAAGCTGGCAAATAACTTTTTGACCCTTGCTTGGTGCCATAGTGTTAAGTGCCTGGTTTTGTAAGTGTTGTCATCTCTTCTGACTGGAGTAGGCACTTAAAAAAATCCTTCTGTTTAGGATCTCCCACTACCACAGTCACCTTTTTGAACAGAAAATAATTAGGCTATCCTGTTCACTCTGTAGAAATACTTGGTACATGAGGCCAAATGATTGTCCTCGGCTACACATATTCTCTGTTCTCAAAACAAAATGAAATAATAATAATAATTCATCAAGGACAAAATGAAGAGCCTCCTCCAATTTCAGGAAGGTAAGGAAATGAAATAGCATTTATTTTTCTTACCACCACACTTTTCCTTCCTCTTCAATTAGAATTTCTTTATTCAAAAATGCTTTATTTTAGGATCTATTCAACATCCATCTCCTTCCTCTTTTTCAAACAATTGTCTGATTCATATTTTATTTTTCACTCATTTTACACAATATTAAGAAATGATGTATCAAGATATCTCTGCTTTCTTAGACTCAGTGACAGAAAATCAATTGTTTTTGTCCTTTGACCTCTGAAGTCATCTTTACCAAGTAGCCATAACTATATTAGACAGTGTATTAATTGACTATGCTGGAAGTAGTACAGCTATAATATAATGAAAAGTAAATTAAGATTTGGATTCAGAAGTATTAAATTCTTAGTTCCAGACCAGTTATTTACAAGTCATACAATGATAATCATTTGATCTACATGAACCTCATTTTTCTCTTTTATAAAATAATCTAGCATTATTTGAGGATGAATGACATGATATAAATAAAGCCACCTTTTAAACTACAAGCATATTGGTCAAATTTGGGCTAAAATTAAATAAACACACACACACACACACACACACAAAAACCAACAACCCTGAATTCTTATGTTCTCAGGGCTACTGCTTCCAGGTGACAGGTGGAGAAATAGAATGCAACCCATGCTGAGTGGGCCTTAGAGTTACTGGAATGGATAGAGTTCTGGTCTAGAAAAGTGTTTGATGAATATCATGAGGAGAGTTGAGTTAAGATTCATAGATTCAGGAGGACTTAGTTGCTAATCTGAGATAAGTATAAAGGCAAAAATATAATAGAAAATAGAGGTAGAAGGAGTGGAAAGAATTTTATTAGTAGTATTTTAAAGAGTTCAATTTCAAGTAGCACTTTTTCTTATACAAGCACACATCCTTACACTACAAGGGCAAACAAAATATATTTTCTTTTAATGTTATGTCTATAATATTAATTTCAGGCAAATCTAAGATTCAACCCCACAAACAATAAAAAGCCACTATTTTCTAGCAAAAATATAAATAATAAGGTTCATTTAGCCCAGCTCAAAGACATGGGACTTCTACCTGGATTATCTAAGTAATTGTGATTCTTTTTTTGTTTTTTTTTAATAATTTATTGGAGTATATCATTCATACATGAACATACATAAACTATAAGTGTTCAGTAAACATCGTGATCTTACAAAACAAACATGCATAACATCACACAGGGCCCCCACACATCACCCCCTCACACAAACATCCTGCATTGTTGTAAAACATTTCTTAACAAATCATCAAAGAGCATTGTCAAAATATTACTACTCACTATAGTCTGAATCTTCCTCCCCTATACATTTTTTTAAGGATTTATTTATTTACTTTTATCCATCTGTATCCATTCTCTGGGCAACTCTCTGTGTCCATTTCCTGCCCTCTCTTCTCATCCTTCTCCTCCTGTCTTCACTGGGATTCGATCCTCGGAACTTCCGATGTGGGAGAAAGGCATCCAACTACCACCTGTGCCACCTTAGTTCCTGGTTTTTCGGTGCGTCTCGTCTTGGCTCTCACTTGTGTCACTATCCTGTTACGTCATCATCTTGTTGCATGGCTTGCGGGGCCTGGCGGCTCAACCGCTCATGGGGCCTGGTGGCACACCCACACGTGGGGCCTGGCAGCTCACCTGCTCACCGGGCCTGACAGTGCACCCGTGCACAGGGCCTGGTGGCCCACATGTCTTCTATATTTTTCTTTTTTTTATTTTTATTGGGAGGTCCCAGGGGTCAAACCCAGGTCCCTCCATATGGGAGATGACGCCCAACCACCTGAGCCACATTCATCCCCCTGCTATATCTCTTAAGGTTGACCAAAGATACCCAAAGTTACAGTCTTTTCCCATACAGGATTGTCATATAATAAACAGGCTTAGTTTATCACCAGCATTCTAAAAACCAGACCTAGGGACAAAAACTAGGTCTGGGGACACATGCATGGTTTCTAATATAGTGATTGTTTAGCCTATCCTGATTATCACAAAATCAGGTCAGCGAAAATATTCGCAAGTAATTGTGATTCTGAGATTGAAAACAAAAAGTCAGTCTTGAATTGCTTTGGAGAAAAATAAAGGCTAATACCTTTATATGTTGCTATGTCAGCAAAGATGAGAAAACTCCTTTTACCTTTTTAACTTCATTTTGAACACAACCAATTCACATCCATTAACTTTCATTTAAACCAATGAGATTTTCAAACAGGTAGAGGAACAACTAATGAATTAATGTCACAGAAGGTGTTCACAATTTAAAAGGCATAAAGGAAACTGAATAAATAAACACAATCTCCAGGAAAAATCAAGTGATGAAATATCCAAGTGGCTGCTATAGCTATGGTCAATACTGAGCTAATCTCTCTTTGTTCAAATGTATAGAAGAGTAAGCACTGAACGGATTTATTAATTAGAAAGATTACACATTGCATAGTTAAAGCAAGTCATCCTAGATCCAGAGAAGAAGGATTTTTCTTAGAGAATGAGAGAGAGAAAGAGTGAGAGAGAGAAAGAGACAGACAGACAGAGAGACAGAGAGACAGAGAGGATGCACCATGTGATAGTCTCACAATCTGATATTCTAATGCCAATGCTATTAAATAAGGAAATAATAAGGAAATAATAACTCATTATTTGCTTATTTGTGAATAGGTTTCCCAGGAGAGAGTATTGAGAATGATATATTCATTGTATTGTGCGAAAAATCATTCAGTAGAAAAACAGGTGGTATGGCTGATGAGCAAACTACACAGTAGTTTCTTTTATCACTTGTTTTTCTTCTCCATGGTTTTCATTTTGCTCTCTTATCATCATTATTGATATCAAAGAATTTATAACAACATTAAACTCTGGTAGCAGTTGAAGCTGTAATGATTTTAGACATAGTTTTAAAGCTGGTGGGTGATGATGATTGTAACTTCTAATATCAATTGACACATTCTCCTCCACCCCTCATGCATTCAAAGAGCTCTGAGCTCCAATGTGCTCCTAGCTATTGTTGAAGTCTGTCATTAAATACAGTAGCTGAAACTCAGATAACCCACAGGGGAGTTTGGCCTTCATAGGGTAGCCAGTGGAAACAGACCTATAGGCCCCAAGCAAGAAGTCCAGTTGAGATTGTAGAAAACTATTTGGAGGTGCTGTTGGTGGAGTCAAAGGGGGTTAATCCCCTACAAAAAGAACTATTAATAGACCACATGATTATTCAATACCTGGTATAGTTAGGGCACTCTTCTGAGTGCTGGGAAACTGTTTACAAAAGAGACATGGACCCTTTTATGATGAAGAAAACAATAGTAATCAACAAACACATTAAGAAATTAATGCCAATTATTTATTTGTACTGTATTATTTGCTATGGAAAAGCACAGAACATTAGGACTTGATCTAATTGAGGATGCTGGATGTAGTTCAGGAAGGCTCCCTTTGAAAAATAATGTTCAACCTGAGATGTAATGGCTTGTGGGTGCTAAGCCCAAAATACTGTGGTTGGAGAGACTAATGAAGTAATGCAGAAGGGAGTGTGGAACTGACAAAGATCATTATGGCTGTAGTACAAAGACCAAGTAGAAGAATGACATGAAGCTGATAGGTGAGGGCAATGGTAAAAAGGTTGATATCTTTCATAAGAGCAATGGGAAGTTTTTACAGGGTGGATATGGTGAGTTTGTTTTTGAGAAGTTAGGACTAGCTAAATTTTGGGAAATATATTAAAAGGCGGTATGAGTAGAAACAGGGAGACCAATTAAAAGGTATGGTAGTGGGGAAGTGGATGTGGCTCAAGTTGTTGGGCTCACATCTACCATATGGTAGGCCCTGGGTTCAGTTCCCGGGGCCTCTTGGTGAGAGCAAGCTGGCCCATGCCTGCAGAGAGCTAATGGCCCACGCCCGTGGAGAGCTGGCGCAGCAAGATGGCGCAACAAAGAGAGACAAGCAGACACAGAGGAAACACGTGGCGAATGGACACAGAAAGCAGACAGTAAGTACAAGCAGAGGGGGTCGGGGGCAGGGGGGAGCAGGATTAAATAAATAAAAATTTAAAAATCTTTTTAAAAAAAGAATAGTTCTTTTTATTTTTTAAAAGATACTTAGATTACATAAATGTTACACAAAAAATATAAGAATTCCCACATGCCCCACTCCCCAAACCTCCCACTCCCTGCCACATAAACATCTTTCATTAGTGTGGCACATTCATTGCAATTGATAAACACATCCTGGGGCTTTGCCATTAAGCATGTACCATAGTTCACATTGTAGTCTACACTCTTTCCCACACAATTCTGCAGGCTATGGGAAGATATATAATGGCGTATATCTGTAATTGCAATGTCATTCAGGATGATTCCCAAGTCCCGAAAAAGCTCCTGTATTACACCTGTTTTTCCCTCTCCTTGCCCCCAGAGCCTCCAGTGGCCACTGGCTCCACATCAATGTTGTAACTTCTTCCATTGCTAAAATCACAATATGTCTATAATAGAATACCAGTAAGTCCACTCTAGTCCATAGTTCTTTCCCCAATCCTGAAGATTCTGGGATGGTGATGCCTACTCCACCTCAAATTGAGAGGGGGCTTATATCCCATGAGGAAGATGGATGGGACTATCTTGCTTTCAGTTGCAGACTCTCTCTGTTCCTTGGGATGGTCATTGCCCATCATCATCTCCTTGTTAGTTGTCCTGGGTGAGTCCAATGAACTGGAGAGTAGGTGTTGCAACTCTGCTGAGGTTCCGGGCCCGGCTGGCACATGGACAGCCCAAAGACTCAAGTCTCTTGGATGTACACCTACAAACTCCAGCACCAAGTATAGGTTTAAATAGAAGGAACAGATGAGTCATGTGTAGGAAAGACATAATTGAGTCCAACTCTGTCACTCTCAGGAGCACAAACTCCAAAGTAGGACCCACTGACAAGGCACCAAACTCCAGAGCTATCCACCCTGACCCTAGGACCTGAGTGTCTCCAGAGCCCACAGGAGCCCCACTATTTGTGGTAGTATCCACTTTGGCAGTCTATGAGATCCTGCTGCGATGTGGATAAGCATTACCTCTGGAATGACTGTCCGACTCACTTTGAAGTCTCTTAGCCATATCAACTCATTTGTCTTTACCTTTTCCTCTTTTTATTCGAGGTCTTTTTCCAGTTGCATTGCTAGTTGGTGCTTGGTAGCAATGAGGGAGGCTCATCCCTGGGAGTCATGTCCTATGCTGAGTTTGGCTTAGAGAGACGCCACATTTGAGCAACAAGTAGGCTCTCAGGAGGCAACTCTTAGGCACTCCACAATAGGCTAAGTTTCAAGAGCAAAGGCTCATTAGCATAGTTGTCAATATCAAGGGCCCATCAGTGGATCATCTTCCTTCACCAGTCATTGCCCCTGCACTTGGGGGACTGTTGCTGCTCCATTAGAGAATGTGGCAGAGCTCTCCAGGATGGGAATTCAATATTTTCTTGGCTATTGTATAAGTCTCTACCCACTGTGACAATGCCCCGTGAACATTTGAACATTTTTATATATCTTATATGTATGTCCAGGTGAACTTCCTCCCATGTATCCCCCATCACTGATACCCCACACCAATGATCCTCCCCTGCCCCAGTTGGAACCCTTCTGTGATGCAAGGCTTCTTCAAAAATGAAGCCATTAAAATAGCCAAGTATAATTAATAGGAAAATGAAATAATAATGATAAGTTTAAATATAAGAAATAAAATATATAAAAATTTAAAAAAATAAAAATAAAATAAAATTTGGGGGTATTAAAAAATAATGAAAAATATTTAAAAAAAAATTTTTTTCATTTTGTTTTTCATCATATCTGGTGTCCTGTCTGTACAGTGGCAATTTCTTGCATTTATTCTCCAGTGTCTCACTATTTTTCATTTTATTTTCAAAGAAGTTTTAGGCCACAGTAAAGTCACATGCAGAATACAAGGGACTTTCATATATCCCACATACTCCCCTTTTCCTCTTTCCCATATTAATAACTTTTTATATTTGGATGGTAGCTTTGTTATAATTATATACAAATAGTGAAACATAGCTAATAAACATGGTCAATGGTTTACATTATGGTTTACATTTTTGACCCTACACTTTTATAAATTTTGATGATATTTAACATGGCCTGTGTCCATCATTGTAAGATCATGTAGAACACTTCCATTGCCCACTAAATACCCCCAGTTCGATCTATTCTATTCCTCGATCCCCCTCCCCTCGGGGCCCATGGCGACCCCCTGGCTTCACTCCTTGAATGACAAGATTTATAGTTACTTGCAACAACACTGAAGTCTTGACACACTGGTTTGTCCTCCCCTATTAGTAGCTGCCCATGCTCTTAAGAGACTCCTGCCTCTCTATTTGTGAACAAATCAGCCCTCCCGAGTATGGGAGTCCAACTCCTTTTTGCTCGTTATGTGGGTCTCCACCCACTTATACAACACATTATGACAAAATGATCGCTCACACACTACCTATAAACTTGCTCCATGTGTGCCCTGTCCCAAATGCTCCACACCATCCAACAACCTAAACCAGTAACCCTTCCTTGTCATATTGCCATGGGAGCATTCCCAACTTTGTACTTTCAACCACATACTCGCAAATCCCCAGCGTTCACCTGGTCCCTTTCCCAACCGTCCTCCCAGTTCCCTGAACCTTCCAACCCACCCTCCCTAATCTACCCACCTGTTAAACCTGCACCACCCAGCCCAATAATATCACTACCCCCCTGTCATATCCCTTCAATACACAACTACACACTTTCACCTTACCATAGAGTACGTTCGTATGGGTGTTGGCTTACAACTTTCTTCTCCCTTTCTATTTCCTGTAAATCTATCTTCCAGACAATAGTTCTCTGAGTCTGCTTAATTGCTTAATTCATTTTGGTGAGGTCATGTACTGTTCATCCTTCAATGCCTGGCTTGCTTCACTCAACATAAGGTCCTCAAGATTCATCCATGTTATCCTGTTTAAATGTTTAAATAAATAAAAATTTAAAAATCTAAAAAAAA
>JAQZBX010078862.1:0-14058 GCA_029593785.1 Cabassous unicinctus
AACAACCCATTTAAAAAATGGGCAAGTGATCTGAAATGACACTTCAACAAGGAAGAAACTCAAGTGGCTTAAAAGCACATGAAAAGATGCTCAACATCACTAGCTATTACGGAAATGCAAATCAAAACTACAATGAGATACCATCTTACACCAGTTAGAATGGTGGCTATTAAAAAACAGCATGCTATAAGTGTTGGAGAGGATGTGGTGGAATGAGAACCCTCATCTACTTCTGGTGGGATTGTAAAATGGCCCAGCCACTATGGAGGATGGCTTGGCAGATCCTCAAAAAACTAACTATAGAACTTCCATATTATCCAGTGATTCCACTGCTGGGTTTATACCCTAAAGAATTGGCAGCAAAGACATGAACACATATATCCACACCATTGTTCACAGCAGCATTGTTCACTATTGCCAAAAGTTGGAATCAACCCAGGTGCCCATCAGCAGATGAATTGATAAAGAAAATGTCGTACATACATACAATAGAGTATTACTCAGCTGTAAGAAAGAATAAAGTGCTAACACATGGGATAACATGGATGAACCTTGAAAACTTTATGTTGAGTGAAGCAAGCCAGGCATTGAAGGATGAACAGTACACGACCTCACTGACATGAATTAAGGAAAGTGAGCAGTCTCAGAGAGCTATTATCTATAAGATAGTTTTACAAGAAATAGAAAGAGAAGAGAAAGTTGTGAGCCATCACCCATACGGACCTAATCTATGGTAAAGTGATAGAGTTTAGTTGTGTATTGAAGGGATAGGACAGTAAGGTAGTGATATTATTGGGTTGGGTGGTGCAGGGCTGACAGGTGGGTAGATTGGGAAAGGTGGGTTAGATGGTCCAGGATAATGAGGGGAAGGTGGTGAGAGGGACCAGATGAACACTGGGGATTTGCAGGTATGAGGTTGAAAGTACAGAGGTGGAAATACAAGAAAGGTGGAATACAAGGTGGAAGTGCAAGTACATATTGCACTTATGGCAATATGACAAGGAAGGGTTACTGGCTTAAGGTGCTAGTTGAGGGGGGCATTCTGTTCAGGGCACACATGGGGCAGGCATCTAGGGAGCCTGTGAGTGTTCATTCTGTCATAATGTGCTGTATCAGTGGGTGGAGACCCACATAATGATTGGGAAGCAGTTGGACTCCCATCTTTGGGGGACAGATTTGTTCAGAAATAGACAGGCAGGAGTCTATCAAGAGCAAGGGAGGTTCCTAATAGGGGAGGACAAACCTGTGTGTCAAGATCTCTTGTTGCATGTATCTATGAATCTTGTCATCCAATGAGTCAAGCCAGGGTGTTGTCATGGGACCCAGGGGATGGGGTGGGAGGAATAGAATAGATCAAACAGGGAGTATTTATTGGTCAGTGGAATTGTTCAGCATGATGTTACAGTGATGGACACAGGACATGGTAAATATCATCAAAATTTATAAAAGAGTAATGTCTAAAATGTAAACCATTTGCAATGTTTAGTAGCAATGTTTCACTATTTGTTTATCAGTTATAGCAATGCTACCATTCACATATAAAAAGGTATTAATACGTGGAGGAAAGGGGGAGGATGTTGGGTATATGAGAGTCTTCTGTATTCTGTGTGTGACTTTGCTGTGACCTAAAACTTCTTTGAAAACAAAATGAAAATAGTGAGACACTGGGGAATGTGTGAGGGAAGGTGCCACAGTACAGAATGGACACCAGATATTGCAGTGATGAAAGGCAAAAGTCAAAAAAATTTTGAATATTTTTTTTATTTTTTTAAATATCCCAATCTTTTAATTTTATTTTATTTTTAGTTTTTTTAAATTTTTATGTATTTTCTCTCTTACATTTAAACTTATTGTTATTATTTCATTTCCTACTAATTGTATTCAGCTATTATAATGGCTTCATCTTTGAAGAAGCTTTGGCTCACAGAAGGGTTACAACTGTGGCAGGGGCAGATCATTTGTGTGGGGTGTCAGGGATGGAGGATGCATGGGAGGAAGTTCACCTGAGCATAAATATAAGGTATATAAAAATGCTTAAATGTTCATGGGGCATTGTCACAGTGGGTGGAGAATCACTCAATAAATGAGAGAATACTGAATTCCCATCCTGGAGAGCTCTGCCACATTCTCTAAGGGAGCAACAAGAGCCCCCCAATTGCAGGGGCAATGACTGGTGAAAGAGGATGATCCACTGATGGGCCCTTGATATTGGTGACTAGCCTTATGAGTGCTCTTGAAATTGAAACTTAGCCTCCTGTTATGGGGTACCCAAGGTTTGCCTCCTGAGACCCTTCTTGTTGCTCAAATGTGGCTGCTTTCTAAGCCAAACTCAGCATATGAATGCATTACTTTCCTCCCAGTGTGAGATATGACTCCCAGGAATGAACCTCCCTGGCACTGAGGGATTGCTACTAAGCACCAACTGGCAATGCTACTGGAAAAAGACCTTGAATTAAAAGGGGGAAAAGGTAAAGACAAATGAGTTTATATGGCTAAGAGACTTCAAAATGAGTCAAGAGGTCATCCCAGAGGTAACACTTATGCACATCTTAGTAGGATCTCATAGAATTCCAAAGTGGATATCACCCTAAATAGTGGAGTTCCTGAGGGCTCTGGAGACACCAGATCCTATGTCAGGGTGGATAGCTCCAGAGTCTGGTGCCTTGTCAGTGAGCCCTACATTGGAGTTTGTGCCCCTGAGCATGACAGAGTTGGACTCAACTATGTATTCCCTGCACATGGCTTATCTGTCCCTTCTATTCAAACCTATACTTGGTGCTGCAGTTTGTAGCTGTACATCCAGAGACTTGAGTCTTTGGGCTGTCCATGTTCCAGCTGGACCCAGAACCTCAGTGGAACAGCAACCCTTACTCTACAGCTCATTTGACTCACCCAGGAACACTGGTGGGGAGATGATGATGGACAATGGCCATCCAAGGGAATGGAGAGAGTCTGCAGCTGTAGGCAGAATAATGCCATCCATCTTCCCCATGGGATATAAGCACTGTCTCAATTGGAGGTGGAGTGGACATCACCATCCCAGACTCCTCAGGATTGGAGGAAAACCTATGGACTAGAGTGGACTTACTGGTATTCTACAATAGGCATATTGTGACCTAGCAATGGAAGAAATTACAACATTGATGTGGAGCCAGTGGCCACTGGAGGCTCTGGGGGCAGGGAGAGGGAAAAGCAATTGTAATACAGGGACTTTTTTGGGACTTGGGAATTGTCCTGACATTGCAATGACAGATATAGCCCATTTTATATCATTATATAACATGCAGAACTGTGTTGGAGAGAGTGTGGTCTACAATGTGAACTATGGTGCATGCTTAATGGCAAAGCCCCAGATTGTGTTTATCAATTGCAATTAATGTGCCACACTAATGAAGGATGTTTATGTGGGAGGTGTGGGAAGTGGGGCATATGGGATTCCCTATATTTTTTGTGTAACATTTATGCAATCTAAGTATCTTCTTAAAAAATGTGTATTATATACACACAGTGGGATATTATGCACTGTTAAGAAGAAATGAAGTCATGAATCATATGACAACAAGGATGAATCTGGAGAACATTGTATTGAGTGAAACAAACCAGACCCAAAAAGACAAATACTGTATGATCACACCATTATGTACTAAAAATATTGTGTAAACTCATGGAGTTAATAATTACAATATAGGTCACCAGAAAATAAGAGGGTAGAGAAAAGAATGCTAAAGGTCAATCAGTGCAGAATTGTAAACAGGTTGTTTGTAAACCTTTGGAAATGATTAGAAATGGTTAAAACATAATATGGTATTTGTAACTAATAGTACTATTGCATGGGTATGACAGTGGTTGAAAGGGAAAGTATAAGGTAATATATATTACTAGAAGGAAAGTTACAAAGTGTAACGTGGGCTCTATAAGATAGTAAAACCACATATAAAACACAAATATGGTTGATATTGCATATATATGATTGCTTTTACAAAATATAAATACAAATATACAAAAGAGAAGGGAAAGCATAGCAGCTATATATGGCAGGGAACCATTGAGAGATTGAGAGGTGATGAGTTTTGGTTGTTTGTTTGCTTGTTTACTATTATTATTATTATTGGAATAATGGAAGTGCTCTAAGAATGATTGAAGTGATGAATGTACAAATATATGATTACACCGAATACCAATGATTGTTCACTCTGAATGAATTTATGTTTTTTAAATATGTATCAATAAAATTGATTTATTATGAAAAAATAAAATAGTGGTGAATAGGTGGAGCACGGGGCATTTTTTGGGCATTGAAACTATTCTGTATGATATCATAATGGTGGAAATATGACCTTATACATTTATGAAAACCAATAGAATTATACAACACAAATAGAGTGAACCATATATAAATGAGAGACTAGTTAACAATAATATATCAATAGCTATTCATCAATTGTAAAAAATGTACCACACTAATGCACAATGCTAATTATAAAAGAAATTGCTCAATTTTTCTTTACACCTAAAACTATACTAAAAATAGTTTATTAAATAAACTATTTAAAAAATAATAAATAAATAAAATAAAACCAGGGGCTTTTCTTTTACATTGTTGTTCTCTAGGTAAGAGATTAAGAAATATTGCTTAGTATTTCTGAGCCTCGCTTTACTTAGATATATTAAATGAAATAATAATGATTGAAAGAGTTGTGGAGAAGATTTAAATTTTAGCATGTCAAGTTTTTATTATAATAACTGTATACATTGTTCTGTACACAAAAGATGCCTGGTAACTTTCTCATTTGCTTAGTTTATGTTATTAAAATTATGGATGAAAATTAGAGGGAATATTGTCTTCTCTACAAACTATTGTCTTAGAGAGTGATGTTTATCCTGGCATATAGACCACAATTTTTTATATATTTAGTATTTACTGTGTATTTGATAAATTGATTGAATTACACATATATTACCATTTGTTCACCATTTTAAAAGAAGTATTTTATTTTAGTATGATTTTAGATATACAAAAAGTTGCAAATACATTACATAGTGTTCTCAGATTCTCCACACTTTGTTTTCCCCATTATTTCTTCTTATTATTTTACATCAATATGGTTTATTTGTCACAATTAATTTAAAAATGCTGATACACTGTTATCAATTAAAATCCACAATTTATTCACATCTCCTTTACTTTAACCTAACATCTTTTTTCTATACCGGCATTCAATCCAGCATACTATATTACATTTAGTCATCAAGTTTCTTTAGGACTCTCTAGACAGTGACAATTTCTCTGACTTTCCTTGCTCTTTGATAACCTAGACAGTAATAAGGAGGAAGGGGCAAATGTTCTGGACATTGTAAATCAACTGGGGTTTTCTGATAGTTTTGTCATGATTTGACTGGGGTTATGGAATTTTGGGAGGAATTCCACAAAGTGAAATTTCCATTTCATCATATCATATCAGTATATACTATCAACCTGACTACTTATTGCTGGTGTTAATCTTGATCACTTTGCTGAGGTAGTGTTTGCCAGGTTTCTCCACAATAAAGTTATTCTTTCTTCCCTTAATTCCATACTGTACTCTTTGGATGTTTGTCATTATGTGTGTCCTATACTAAAAAGTGGAGAGCTATTGTCTACCTCCTTGGAAGTGTAGTATCTACATAAATCATTTGGAACTGTCCTATATGGTAGATTTGTCTATTCTCCCCATTTATTTATTTTTATTGAATCACTTGTTTATAAGGGACTAATGGATATTAATTTAATAGTGTGTATTAAAGTCCAATACCATACTATTTAGTTTATTGCCTAGATTTTTCAAGCCTTGGACATTGGGAGCTCTTTCAGCTGGGTCTCATGTCTTTTTTATATATCCTCATCATTGTGCATATGTATATGTGTTGCAGTTGTTTTTTAACTAGTTTATTAAGTCCTCCTTTACTTTTTGACTAAAATGTGTTACAGTTCACCTTTTATATTCCTTATAACAGCCATAAAATCAAACAAATATCCCAGGAGTCCTGTTTCCTTTTATTTTATAATGGTATTAGAATCCAAGATCTCTGCATGGGTGAACATGTATTTTTATTACAGTCAAGAAATATAACTTAGGGCTAAATTAACATCTTCAACTGTAAAAATAGGCCACATATTTTCACACAATCAAAGAATTCCACTTGTAGATTAAGCTCTTTATCACATCTTGTTCATGTTTCTTAATTGGGAGGAAAGGGACACTTTAGGGAATGATTTTCCCCAGACTCAGATATTTTATCTCATTCATGTTAAATATTCCTCCAAGGAAGCAAGAGAAGATTTTCAAGTTAAAATCTTGAGTGATGGTGGATTTCAGTTACGTGTGGGATTAAACTGAGAACAATTTACCAGACAGGTGAAAACCTATGGCTCTTTGTGAGGTCAAACAAACACTTTTCCAAAATAATCAGCATTTTAGAAGCATATTTTCTTTCTATTTGAATTAGTGGCTTCCAAATTACCCTGACAATAAAAAAGCACAACTGAATATCTTAACATCTGCATAAAACTGGTAAGATTTTTATTATGAAATGACTTATTTGTATTTATTAATCTTCAGAGGAAACTAATCTGTTCAATCCAATGGTAAGTATCTAATGCATACAAGTCACTGTGGAAGGAGAGAAAGTGCAGGGAATGTTCTAGGAGTAATTTACAATCTAAACTGAGAAGTTGTAAAATGTACAAAATAGTTCTTGATTGGAATGGGTACTACAAGTTGAGGGTTACTGGTAGTTGCTAGTCAGAAGGGCAAGCAAATAGCTATAGCTGTTTGAGTGTTCCAGGCAATATTTCATGGAGGTGATATTTTATGTCATGGATATGGTAGGTTGCAGGCTTCTCATCTCTTCAATGGAAAGTGAGTATACAATAATATGGAACATTATAGTATGGTACATTATATGCAACTATGGGAAATTCTCTTTAATCCTTTCATTCATTCAATAAATATCAGTTACCTACTTTTATTCTAGATGCATAAATTCAGCTGTGAACAAATAGACAGAAATCCATGTCCTTATATTTCTTTTTTCTAATGCAAGTCATTACTTGCATTACTGCATGTCATTCTACTGTATATCAATTACATGAATTTTACATCTGTGTGCATGTCTGTCTATTTAGTATCTATTTATACATTTTATCTATCTTTATCTAAATAACTAGTTGATCGAAACATTAAACATTTTTTTCAAAAATACATTTGGAAAACATTCAAGAATACCTTTGAACCTATGTTAATGACAATGTAGTGGTGTGTGATGTTAACAGCACTGAGACTCAGAACTGCCTCTATATCTGATTGATGATCCTACCCAAGCTCCCTAAGTGTATTGCTGTTCTTACTGCCTATGAAAAAGACAGCGTTGAGGTCCAAGTGACATGCCACAGAAAATATGTAATCATATCATTAGCTAAGATACACTTTTAAAAACCCCTTTTAATGCAATGTATAAATATATTTTCAAATATTAAGAAAGGTCTCATATTAAAGAGTGGTTGCTTCTATAGCTCTCTCTCTCTCTCTCTTTCTCTCTCTCTCTCTTTATTGATTCCATTTATAATAGATTCCATTAAGAGGATTAAGACTCATCTTGAATGAGGTGGCTCACCCTTAACTGAAGTAGCCTCATCGATAGGCCTTACTTACATTAGGTTTTTACCCACTGGGTATGTTTTTCTGTGGTACATACAGCTACAAACTATCACAGCTTGCAATGATTGTTTTTGTACATGTGAGTAAGTGCATCTCTAGGAAAGTGAACACTGGTCTGATTTCTATATGCAGTGATAATGTTATAGATGCTGGAAATCACCCCCTAAGAGATGGTACCCATTGAAACTCCTACCTAAAATATATGAGATTGACAGTTTCCCACACCTCTGCCAACACTACAAATTAACAAACATTCATCAAAAGATCATTTTACTAAAATAATAGGTGAAATAGGTATCCAATTGGAATTTTTATTTCCATGTAGTTAACTATGAATGAAATTGAATATCTTTTCATGTATTTATTTTGATAAAGAAAAATGCCTGTTGTAAAAATGGTTCTGTAGCTCATTATTCATTTGGGTTGTCATTTTTAATATTGGTTTGTGAAATCTATCTATCATTGAAGAAATTATTCTTTTGTGTTGCAAATATATTTTACCAATTTTGTACTATTTTGCTTTTGACTACGCTATTATTGGGGGGAATAAATGTAGCTACGTACATAAAATACCTTGCATAGTGTCTGGCATATAGCTAGTTATAAGTAAATAATTCAGTTCACTTTTTGTTTCTGTCTTCTCTTCCTTGAAGTTAGAATAGGGGACACTCAATAACAAATCACAAAAATTCTATTGAAAATTTTCAGCTATCACTCAGTGCTTCCTTAGCTCATTTTTTACATCACTGGTGCTTAACCTGTAAACCTGAATTTTGAAAGAATTTTCTGCTTTAGGGCAAATGCCCCTCTCTACATTTCCTTAACTATAGATAGTCTCAGTGTCTTCATTATCTTAGGAAATATTGATGAAAGAGCCAGAAAATAATGAATAAGAAGAAAAATTTAACTGTGGACAACATGGTATGATAAAAAAAGTACAAAATTGAATGTGGCATTGCATTAAAACTGGAAACAAGAAAGATATGAGAGGTAAAGTAAAGTACGCATAAATTGTCTCTATTTTTGTAGAACACAAATATTGATAGGTCCTTGCTGAAAACTGAAGAAAGAAACTCAGATCAGGAAATTATCTACTTGTGCTGAATCCAGAAAATTAATGTTTATTATGTCTGAAATGTCATTTACTTTTTCATTATTTCCTATTGCACTTTCCTATGCAATCAGGTAAATAGTTTTAATAAGTATTATGAGGTTTATTTCATTCAGAAAAAACAACAATATGCTGAAAGGTAACTGATTACCCATTGATAAGGGTAATATACCCATGGAATTATTTATTCCATGATTAAGCATATATTCAAGCTCCAAATGTGCTTTTTTATAAAATTAATTATTTTCTCCTTACAGATGAACTCTTTGTAACCTGTGCTTTCCCCAAATTGACTGAAACAATACCTCAAAACAGCAGTGTAACTGAATTCATACTGTTAGGATTAACACAAGATCCTTGGAGGCAGAAAATGGTGTTTTTAATCTTTTTAATTTTCTATGTGGGAACCGTGGTGGGGAATTTGCTCATTATTGTGACCATTAAGTTCAGCCAGACACTTGGAAGCCCCATGTACTTCTTCCTATTTCTCTTGTCTTTTGCTGATGTCAGTTTTTCAATATCCCAGCCCCTCAGCTAATTGTGGATGCTCTTTCTGCAAAGAAGTTCATATCCTACAATGAGTGCATGACACAAGTATTTGTACTACATTTATTTGGCTGCATGGAGATCTTTGTCTTCATCCTCATGGCTGTTGATCAATATGTGGCCATCTGTAAGCCCTTACATTACTCAACCATCATGAGCCAGCAGGTCTGCATCATTTTGATTATTTTTGCCTGGATAGGATCTTTCATACATTCTATAGCTCAGATTGCCCTGGCCTTGAGATTGCCTTTCTGTGGATACAATTTGATTGATCATTATTGCTGCAATTTACAACTCTGTTGAACCTTGCCTGTGTGGACACTTATGTGATCAATCTGCTGCTGGTGTCCAATAGTGGGGTTATTTGTTCAAGCAGTTTCATGCTTCTGATGATTTCATACATTGTCATCCAGCATTCTCTGAGAAACCACAGTGCAGTAGGGTGGAAAAAAGCCTTCTCAACTTGTATGTCCCACATCATCATAGTAATCTTATTTTTGGACCATGCACATTCATGTATACATGTCCCCCAACCACTTTCCCTATAGACAAGATGGTGGCAGTATTTTATACAATTTCAACTCCCTTTCTTAACCCACTCATTTACACACTAAGGAATGCAGAAGTGAAAAATGCCTTGAAAAATTATGGAGCATTAAAATTACCTCAGAAATCAGGGGAAGACTTGAATTTCCAATTACTTACTGAATCATGGTTTTATTAAATTGGTGCATATATCAAATATGATAGTATGTGATTATTTTGTGAAGAATATACAATTGTATATAAGGTTGTAGGTGATACATTTTTCTAGTTCAGAGAGATGTTGAATGCCAAGATACCATTCCTTGTATCAGAGAAAAGTGTCATTTTAATTCAGATAATTATGGACTAAGAGTCTGTCTTCTACACATTCTCTGTCTCCCAAGTCATACCATATCTAAAGCATAAGCCTGACTCTCCCTATGTACTCTAATATCAAATGCACCTGATGGGCTTACTTTTTTCTATGTTCTGAACTCACCCTGGTAACTTTCCTGACATCAGCCTGAATTGTTCTTTACTTCAGAGTTCCTTTCTGACATCGCTGACAGTGAAATTGATTTACCAACTCTGAATCTGTACACTGGTTTATTAAGAGAAAAGATCTTTACTCAGTAAAAGTTTTTCTACCTTCTGAGCATCCATAAAATATTAAATAAAGACTTAATTCATCTATAACATGTTTCCACATAGGTATCCAGCTTTTCCTCTTGAATGCCTCCAGGGCAAGGGATCTCAGTGTACCAAGTCCATCCATTCCACTTTATCACAAGTGTGTCTTTAAAAAGTTACATATTTTTAAATCAGAAATTTTTGGAAATGTACTTATATTATAAACTATATTATTCTCATTGTTTACTTGAGTTAAAATAACTGGAAGATTATTTGTGGGATCCTCTCAATATAGTATTACAATCAGCCTCATCATATTTGCTATGATTGGCGAATAGAAGCTGCAGCAACAGAATTTTTAAAATCTAAGAGCATGGAAATTAAAATAATGTATATCATCAAGACTAAATAATAATATGCATATACTGCAGAAGAACAACATATTGGCATGAGAATGAAAACCAGAAAAAAAAGAACCTATTTTGAAGACAATTAATAATATGATATTATTTTATTTAAAGATGTATTGTGTAAATGAAATGAATGAAATTATGGTGGGCATTTATCGAATGACCCCAGCATTTGTCTTCAGATAGTGGTAGTAAGGAGCACCCATGTTTTAGCAGGTAGTTGCTTTTTCTTTCTATTTGACATGCACAAATTGAAGGGTTGCTTAGAATTCCAAGTTAGAATTATCAATGCTCTTTTGGTACCATTAGAGGGCAGAGCAGTTTAGCAGCATCACCTTGACTGAATCTGCTATGGATTTTATCATGAACTTTCACATTCATTGGTTTTAGTGTCCTAATATTCAGCACATCTTTTCTCTACACAGTTTTATTAATCATTACAAGTTTTTATTTCATTTCACATTCTGCTTGTGATTCTTTAATTGTGCAAAACTTAACAATATCAACCATATCCTCTTGTGAAAAATGGTTAAAAATTAAACTCAGGAAGATTCCATGAGATTTCTGTTCTCACTTTTTTTCTTAATGTGAGATTAAAAAGTACAATTCTATGATGTAGTCCCACATGAAAAGGGCCACATATTTAAAAGACAAAGGAAATGTCATGAATCCATCATAAACTTATCTAATCTCTTTCATCACAACAGCACAAACATACACACTCAACTACAAACAAACAAACAAAAAAACCACACTGATTATTTAGCTTTCCCTGGTTATTTGCCTTTCAGATGAATAAATGAAGGTAGGAAGTAGAGAATAAAATAAATGAACTAAAATGTAAGTGAAAAAAATAGCAATAAAGTAAAGGAGTGTGAAGATTCTATATAGGAGAAAAATCCTGGAAGGATTTGCATGGTTCCAAATTACTTATAGGGAGTGAGTATAGCTCATGGTTAAGTGTCTGCTTCACATGTACAAGGTCCTGGGTTCAATCCATGGTACTTCCTTTAAAAAAAAGTTACTTATACTCAAATTAAACCTGGAATAATTAAAGTATTAATATTTAACATCTGGAACACCATATCTAATCAATGAAAATTTTGAAGTGACCATACCCTCCAAAAAGGGAAGCTATAAATTATAATTATCCTTTCATTTTAGAAATAAATTTTCTAATGTGCTTTTTTGTTGCTATCATACTATCAATGAAGATGCAATTCCACCTTTGTATTGGTCCTTAAAAAAAATGTATAACTTGAATGTGATCATAAGGAAACATGGTACAGATCCCAACTAAAGATTAATTTACAAAGTAATTGGCCAATATGCTTCTGAGTTTTCAAAGCCAATAAAGCCAAGGATTGACATAGGGTGTGTTCCAGATTAAAGGAAGCTAAAGAGAAATGATACCTTACTACAATTTGTGATGTTGGATTAAATTAAATCCTGAATTCAGAATGGTAAAATAGCTGAAAAGGGCTTCACTGGGACTGTTCATAAAATTTGAGCATAGGTTAGATAATATATGAATATTAAATTCCCTGGGGTTTGTGAAATATCATTTTACTGTGGTTGTGCAGGAGAATGTTTTATTCTTTTAAAAAGGCACACTGGAGCATTTAGGGAAAAAGGGCATGATGCCACTTTTGCCCTTAAGTGGTTTGGAAAAAAATTACATCTATTTTTGTAAATGGAAGGAGGGAATGAAGGAAAGAAGAAAGGAAGAAAGAAAGGAGGAAAGGAGGGAGGGAGGGAGAGAACATTGTGGAGCAAATAGAGAATTGGGAAAATGAACAAAGGATGGTTATGGGAATTACCTGTCCTATCCTTGCAATGTTTATGTAAGAATGAAATTATGTCAAAATTAAGAGTCAATATATGAGTTTAAGTGTTTTGGTGTCCTGTTTGCTGAATCTAATACTTATTAATATTTATTAATCTAATTAATAAAGTAATTGGTTGACTTAAGTAACAGAAACTTTCTGGCTCAAGATTTTGAGGCTAAGAGAAATCCACAATCCAGGCATCATCAAGGCAATACTTTCTCCTAGAAAACTGGTGTTATGGGCCTGACTGCCAGGGATCCTTGGTCCTTGGTTTTCTGTCACATTGAAATACCCATACAGCCTCAACTGGATTCTCCTTTCCCTTCTGGTTTCCTTCGACTTCCAGCTTCTTGCTGGTTCCTCTCACTTTCCTACTTTGTGACCTTCTCTATAAGACCTTTAGTAATAGGATTAAGACCCATCCTAATTCTGCTGGTCAGACAATAACTGAAGTAATCTCATCCATAGGTCCTATTTACATGGATTCACAGCCATAGGAATAGATTATATTAAAGAAGATAATGGCCAACATTCATCTTGCCCCTTGACCCAGACTGAAAATTGGGTTCCAGGAATAGAAGGGAGTATGGAAAGCTGGACTTTGCAGATATGAAACAATTAGAAAAGGAAGTTAAGTTTTCAGATAAGGGCAAGTTAACCCTTAGCTCTTAGAAACTGTGCCACCAAGGGGACTTGGTTCAAAAATCTCAGGTAAAGAAAGTTAACTGGAAAGGTAGAAATCAACCACATCATAAACTCCTAGAGAATGGAATTTTAAAAAATGATTCAATTTCCAAAGACAGAAAGTAAGATAGACAATGAGGGCTCAAGAGGGTGAGTTTCAACTTGTTCTTTTCTAGAGTATGAACCACTGTCTGGTAGAATAGTCTTAATGATGTTGAGAAGGTTTGGGCACTTGTGCTAGTCTCTTTGTCATACCTTTTTTTTTTTTCTTTTCTATCTGATTGTATCATGGTCTTTTTGGTATGTCACATCACTGCAAGGGGGGACTCCACACAGGTCTGGCATTCCTTTTTGCTTTATTTACCAGGAGGTCCTGGGATTAAACCCAGGTCCTCCATATGATTAAGAGGAACTCAATTGCTTGAGCCACAGCCACTTCCCACAGTATCTTTCTTTCTTTCTTTAAATATGACTAAAGCTTCAAGATTCAACTCTGATATTATTTATTCCAGGAGTTGTTTTGTTTTAGGTTACTACCTTCTCATATTCAGCACATCAAAAAAAATTATATATATATATATTTATATATATATATATATATAGTGTGATTGCATCCCCCCAGGCTG
>JAQZBX010078863.1:0-14061 GCA_029593785.1 Cabassous unicinctus
TGGGGGTGGGGGACGGGGGAGGCGGGGTAGCCATTCCCCCTGGGCAGTGCCAGGGAACTT
Source organism: Cabassous unicinctus (assembly GCA_029593785.1). NCBI lineage: Eukaryota > Metazoa > Chordata > Mammalia > Cingulata > Chlamyphoridae > Cabassous > Cabassous unicinctus. The sequence continues at coordinate 61 of JAQZBX010078863.1, forward strand.
CCTATTCACTCCAGACCAGCAAGGAGCCTTTGACTTCTGCACTCCCTCATTTCTGTCCCAGGGGCTCAAGTTTGCAGGAGCAGACTGATGTCTAGCTAATGCCCACTATCCTGGAAAAAGGGAATAAATGGCTATTCAGAATGGGAGAAGGTTTTGTGCCTATGCAGAGGCAGATGTCCAGCTGGGGGAGGGACACAAGGAACTGGGTGACACTTGGGCTATGATGCCTCTTTTTTTTTTTAAGATTTATTTATTTACACCCCCCCTCCCATTGTTTGCGCTTGCTGTCTGTTCTCTGTGTCTGCTCCTCTTCTTTTAGGAGGCACCTTCTTTTAGGAGGAACCAAACACGGGACCTGCCATGTGAGAGGCGAGCACCCAAAATGCTTGAGCCACATCCACTCCCCAACGATGCCTTTTAAAGGTCCCTATCTTTCATCGGTCCAGCTGACGCCTTGTTTCAGTAAGGAGACCTCAAGTATGGCTGAGCAGGGCAGGCTGCTCCCAAACCTTCACCAGCTTCCTTCCTGAAAACACCAACACTCTTCCTGGGCCCAATCACACTTTTTCGCCTTTGAGACAAGTCTGCTCAGGCCCCTTACCCCTAGGCTACCACAACACAGCACTTGAGGCTGATCACAGAGGGTTTTGGAACTGACAGTCTTCCTTATCCTCAGCCCTTGCACGTGTCCATGCTGGTCCAATCACACAGCGAATTGCACACAGGATTTTTATTGTGTGCCACAATCAGAGGGTAGGCCAGAACTGCCGCTGGAAGAACTTAGTGAGAACCCAGGAAGAATTTCCTGGTCCGAAGAGCAGAGAGACACGGGAAAGAGGCAAGCCATGGAAGTTGCTTCTCTTCAGATTTTCAATCAGAGAAGGCCCCCATTCCTAGCCCCTCCTGTCTTGGAGAGCTTGAGTTGACACCTCAGTGGGGGCAGGGTGGAGTGGGGCTGGTTGAAAGGACTCTGAGGGCATTGGAGGAGGATGAGGCAGTTCTCCTCCTGTCAGGCCCTCCCAGGGCCCCCAATGTGGCAGAGTCCCCACTGGGAAGCTCCCATCCCCCTCCTGTCTAGCCCAGAAGAGATGCTGCCTTAATTTTCAGGGCATCCCTGGGGCCTTACGGGATGTGGTGGGGCCCTAACGGCCTGATAGTTCCTGTAGATCCAGACTCTGGGAAGGACCAGTGAGGCTGGGGTCAGAAGGCAGGGGCCAGACCTGAGGATGATTTGGGAATGCCCTCCCCTAGAACAAATCCACACCCTCGAGCCTGTGCCCCTAGCTCTGCTGGCAACGAAGACTTGGTCTCTAACCCAGAGATCCCATCTTCCACACCAGCCACCCACCACACCCTGGAAATTGGAGGTGCTAGAAGCCAAAAGGTCAGGGGAGCAGGTGTAGCTCAGAGATTGAGCACTTGCTTTGCATGTACGAGGTCCCAGCTTCAAGCCCTGGTACCTCCTTGAAAAAAAAAAAAAGAGCTCAGGTTTTGGGGAATGGCTGTAGCTCAGTGTTTGAGTGCCTGCTTTTCAAGCACAAGGTTCCAAGTTCAATCCCTGGTACCTCAAAAAAAAAAAAAAAAACATAAACAAAAAACCTGTGCCCATAAATCAATACCCACACAGGATCTGTTACTGGGAAAGAGGAATTTCTGAGGGTCTGGTAGCTCTGGGATGAGAGGATGGGGGGTGAAGAAGCCTGGGGGAGACAACTGGAAAGCAAGCAGGAGCAGGACCTCTGGGAATCCTACCTCTTCTGGGCTTTCCCACAGAGCCCCTGCTGCCCAGAAAGTCCAGCTGTGTCAGCAATGAGGTCAGGAAAGTGCCACATCCACCAACCTGCTAACACCCCTGCCCCCCATTCCTATCTTACTCCCAGATAGGTCCGGGAGCAGCCACAGAGGGCTGTGTTAGATCTAGGAGACAGAGGGAGAAAGCCATTTTTTTTTCCATGATGAAAAACCTATTGGGCAGGGCATGGCAAATAGCAACACATATTAATCTGGAAATAATTCTGAAGAAAACGGAGACATTCGGTTCCCCAAAGGTAGTCAAACCAGGGTCAGCTGCTGGGGACTGGCAAGGGGCCAGGAGATACACAGTCCTCAGACTGGGACCAATCGGGCCTTGCCCAGAGGAGACCTGCCCAGTCCTGCCCCACTGATTGACCCACCAGAGGCAGAGGTCGGGTCCCTTCCAGCCCAACGAGTCTCAGGGACAAGTCAGAAAAGCCAATTTTCTCTCAAGTCTCTGTCTCTTCCTGCTAGAGAAAGATTGCTTCTGGCTCTAGAAGGGTCTTCCCTGCTTATCTTCAGATTGACAGATGCACAGACAAAATTTCCAATGTTCCTGAGCCAAGGCTGAAGACAGCAGCCCAGAATCCCCTCTTGGGATGACCCAGGAGCGCCCTCTGCTGCCAGGTTTGGCTGAAGCCTGCTGGGGTGGAGGAAGGAAGGAGGCTACTTAAAGAAGTGGATTTTACTTGCAGCGCCCCCATCCCCCGCCCCAATACAGATGCTGCAGACGGCCGCCCCGCCAGAAGGGGCCACGTTTTAGGTTGCCCCCTTGATGCACTGTTACATACTGAATCAGAGCATCCCCAGGGGGCATCAGGAACCCAGAAGGGGGATGTCTAGAGAGCAGTGGACCTGAGAGAAGGACTCCTGGGCTGTCACTCCCAGGCCCCGCAGCCTGGCCTCTGGGCACATGCCTGGAGCTCTGAGGACAGCGTCCAGCCAGCAGTTGTCCTGGGCTTCAGGAGAAATGCATAGCAAAACCAGCCTCCTCTGAGCCTAAGAGAGAAGGGGCTGTGGCACATGCAGGGATTTGTGTCATTGGAATGAACGTGTGGTGGGGTATCGGCCAGGCTCAGGGAGCAAAGGACAGGAGTCCCTTTTTCTCCCCAGCAATTTCTCCAGGTGCCAGTGGAATGCATCCAAATTTACCACTGGCAGATAATAATAGCTGTTTCCAAAAGGACCTCCAGCTCCTTGTCTGTAGCATAGGAGAGACCAGCATATTCCTCAGGTCTTTTTAGTTCTAATATTCTGTAAGCCTACATCTAGTGGCTGCCTTCTCTCCTGGACCACCTATTACTCCCCACTCCCAGTTCTTTCTTTAGTCTGATATAAATCTATCTTGCTGCATCCTGAACAGTGGATCCTGGCAGTTGAACAGATGATCTTCTGCATCCTGGCAGAAGAAGGGAGGGTCTTCTCTCTAACACTTCCCATATTCAGGATGGGGTGGGGGAAGGAAGGGATGGGGAGGGAAGAGAAAGAAGACTGAATAAGATGCAACTAAATATCTGAGAGAAACCATCTGACTGGCTGGGGAGGTAGGAACCAGCCTCAGCATTGTCTCTAATCATTCTCCCTCTAGTCATTTTATAGCTGCCTCTCTGTGCTCACACTAAATGTAGGCGTGGGCATGTGCACACACGTACACACACACGTCACACACATAGATTGTGGGGTAGTTCTGGCTGTGTGTGGGGTTTGAGGGGGCAGCAATCCTCTCTTGGCTCAGAGAGTTTCACCCCCACCTATATAATTATCTTCCCTCCCCACATTCTGCTGCCCTCCACCCCCTCCCCAGCTCCAAGCCCTCCAGCATTAGGTCTTTGTGCTTTCAAAACAGCTCCCTCCCTGAGTGCCACCTCCAGAAAGTGCTGAGCTACAAGAATGGGGGGTGGGGGTGGAAGAGAAGAAAGCTGGTCCTCTTCCCTCCAGCACTACCCCATCAAACAGCCCCTCTCTCTCCTCTACCTCTTTCATCACTGCCACTGACAGCTGCACAAACAGCCCTCCCCACCCTGAGCAGTGGGCTGCTGGGGATATGCCTACTTCCCTGGGCAGGAGACAGCTTGGCATGGGGGTGGGGGAGGAGGGTGAGGGCCTGGGGCAGCAGCATCCCCAGCATTGCCTATACCCTCTACCTCCCTTCCCCCCATAATTGAAGAAACAAAAGGGAAAGTCCTCCCAGTCAATCCCTACAGCCACTTTGCTATTGCCCTAGCTTCCCCAAATCCCTGCCTGCAGGGGACTCCCAGCCCTGTCCTCCCAAGGTAGCCTATACTTCTCAGACCTTGGAAAGTCTGGAAAGTCACTCCAGGATATCTCACCCGGAAAAACAGATCTGCTCTTGGAATGCAGGGAGACAGTGATGAATTCGCCCACACACTAGCATCCTCCTTCCATTAACTCCTGTGTACAAATGATTTCTTTAAATCACAAAGGATGAGACTGGGGGAGGGGAAGGCAAGTCTGTGACATCAATCTCCAGTGGGGATTCCTCCTTCCAACCTGGCCAGGGACAGGCAGGAAAAATACTGCACACACATATGTGGGGGCTCCTGGGAAAGGCTATGGAAAAGAGACCCTTACCCCCCATCCCCATGCAAAGTGCCTCCTCTGACCTAAGTTCAGGTCCACATTCCTCTTTCTTGAGCTCTTGGAAAAACAACACAGATATGGGCTCACCCAGCCTTCCCTGTGGTTTCAGGGCTCCGGCTGCTCCTAGGCAGGGTGGGACTGCCTCCCAGGGACATCCCAACCTCTCAGGCAAATGACAGATCATGTCCCGTGTAAGCAGTAACCAGGAGGACCCATATGGGCAGAACACCAGAAGGATAACTAAGATCTGCCCTGCAGTTCCTGGTTTGCTCAATCCTCTCATTATCCTACTTAATGCCTTTATTTTTCAGAAGAAGAAGTGGAAGCTGAGAGGGGTCCACTAGCCCAAAGCTACCCAGCTACAAAGAGACTTCCACCTCCAAAGCCTGCCTTCAGGGAGATCATGTCTTAGTAGGGGAGGCCAGCAAGCTGATGACATTTCAGTTGCTAAGGGTGCCCACCTACCCTTGGCTCTGGAACACAGATCCATCAGCTCCAACCCACAGCTCCAGTCCCTGCCCGCTCACACTGCCAGCCGGAGGTTTGTACCTCTTGGAGTTGGGCCAGGCAGGACTTGGAGGACAGAAGGGACAGGGAAAGGAAAAGCTTCCATTTCAACGGGGCCCAGGAGCAGGAAAGGGCAAAGGAGCTGGGCAGATGGACCTGAACCAGCCATGTGGGAAGACTGGGTCATAGGAAAAGTTTGGATACAATGTGCCTGACAGAAGCATAGCTTTGCCCAGTTGGCAATCTGAGTACTTCTCCTTTCCTTTCCGTTCTCTCCGCCTCTCTCCAAATTGCCTGCTTTGGATGTGATTCTTTCCAAATTGTCATCCTCCCCGCCTCCCCCCGCCCCCCTCCCACCCCCGCACGAAAGGGCTGGCATGTGGAGGGATGCTGTGGACTGATTACTGACATTGGAGCCTTCTTCCAGCAGCAGCAGGCTGGGGAGCTGGCCGCTCAGACCACCAGAGGAGCAGCTTGTGATGTTCTGTTCCAGCAGATTGGAGAGGGTTCCCCATGGCTTAGACCAGAGGCTGAGGAGCCAGGATGGAAAAAGCAGAAGGAGGAGGCTCCTGAGAGCTTGGCCAAACAGCCAGTTTATTGGATGCCTGGAAGCAAAAAAGTCAGCATTAGCCAGCGCTTTAATTCTGATGGCAGTTTGGTCTCAGTGTTGGGCTCCCTCTTAGAAATGCTCAACCTCCTCCAGACCCTGGAGTTACCCGACAAGTGAGAAGAGTGAACAGGAACCAGTCACTGGCATTTTCTTGCTCACTCCAACTCCCATGTCTCTTAGTAGCGGAAATTCTGCTCTGAAGTGTTTTTTTTGGGAGAGCAGGGAGTATTGTTCCCTCCCACCGTCTTATGGAACTCCTGGTGGTTTGAGTGGTCTAGTGGGACCAAACACATCATGAGATGTCAAGAGGAGCAAGAGACAAGTATTTCAAGATTGGATTCAAGGCATTCTCTCTGAAAATATTATCTGGTTATCTTTAAATGAGGCTACTTTCAAATGCCCTTCTGTTCCTCCATAGATCAAAGCCACAGAACCCCAACTCTTTAGGAGTGACTGCAGAAGAAGTAGCTAAAGCAGAATCACAAAGTCTTAGAGCTGGAGGGTCCTTCAGAATCCCCTAGAGTTCAGGTCAAAGGCCCTTGGTGGCAGAATAAAGTATGGGCTTGAATTTTTTTTTCATTTTGAAGAGGGAAGCAGGTGATGCGGGAGAGTCTTTCATGCATAAGGGTGCTCAGTAAATTCTGGATGAGGGCCACTGGTACAGGAATATACTTCTAGTATCTTCTTTTTTGAGGGGAGAGAAGGCTACAGTGAGAGTGGGAGGTCTTGCTACTTCAGCCAAGGTGACCAGGGGACCTACTCTGTCACCTCTACCCAAATGGAGGTGGGAAGATGGGTCATCATGAAGTCAGCCTCCACTAAGCTGTCATGAACCATTCTCAGGTCACCTCTGAGCCTACCTGGATCCTGATCTTTGTCTAGACACTTTCTGCTTCCTCTCCAGCCGAGGCTGAGAAGCTGGTGCAGACACTCACCAGTCTCCCGTTTCACAACATTGCCATTAGGAGCCTGATTAGCAGAGCCCCATGCCGGGCTGCTAATGGGTTGGGGACATTAAGCATAAATGGTTTCCCTGAGTGGGCCTGAGCAGAGCATAGGAAGAAGCAATTTTAATCTCAAAGAAATACAAGCCGTGGAAGGGGAAGGGGTTCCCTCTGCTTACTCTGCATCTAAGGGTCTACCATCCTTTACCTGCAACAGTCTCTGCAATTCTCAGGTCCAGGGATTCCCTGCCCAGGGAGATTGTGTGTGTGTGTGTGTGTGTGTGTGTGTGTGTTGGGGAGAACAGATCATTTATCTAGACATATGGAAGTAGAGGATATTCTCGAAGATTTACAGGGAGAGAGATTACTGGGCCTGCCTTGGCCATTTTAACAACCCTGATGAACAGGAAACTTTGATATTGAATTTAAATTAATCTTGCTTTAACTCAAGTACACTTCCCCTTGGTTGGGGATAGGAGGAAAGTATTGAAGTTGGGATAGGACATCTTTAGACTCCAATGAGTAGCTCTGGGCCAGTGGTTCTCAAAAATCAGCATCAGCTAGGAACTTGTTAGAAACGTAAATTCTCAGGCCTCAAACCAGTCTACTGAATCAGAAACTCTGGGGTGGGGCAGGCAATCTTGTTTTAACAAGCTAGTTCTGCTGCAGGCTAAAGTTGAGAGCCACTGCTCCAGGGCCTTCCCCTCTAACTGAAGGGGAATGTTCTGAGAAGGAAGAACTAGGAAAGGATGAAACAAAAAGCTTCATTCAAAGGAAAAAGAAAAAAAGGGGGAGGGGGGAACTTTGTCAGAGCTAGGCTTCTGATCTTCTTGGGCTATAAAAGTCAGGGAAGTGTCTAAGTGGCCCTGCAAAATAACCTTTTGCATTTTGCCCAGAGCAGGGAAGGACAAAGGAACAATTGGTTCAGGTAATTTATCTCCTGTTCAGCCCAAGCTTTCACAGCTAGCTCTTCCCCCAGCTGGGGCCCCTGACACTTCCAACCCTCCCCTCTGGCCATCCCAGCCCTCTTATTCCTTTCCTCCTCAGGTATGGAGAACTGGTTCAAACTGTTTCTAAAACAGACCAGAAGTGAATAAGCCTTACTCCGGAAAGAGGAAGAATCCCACCATAACCCAGAGCTGCTATCTATAATGGGGCAGCCTCTTTTCATAACCTCCCGTTGCCCTACCCACCCTACCCCTCCATCCCCTCCACCTCCCAGGCCACACCAGTTCATGGTGCTGTCATAAAACAAGAGAGGAGCCACTCTTTCCTTCATCTTTTATACAACACTGGAATGGTTACACTTACAAAAAAAGAAAGGAAGGAATAGAGGGAGGGAGGAAGGAAGGAAAAGAAAGAGAGAGAAATAAAAAGAAAGATGAAAGGAAGTAAGAAAGGGAGGGAGGGAGGGAGGGATGAGGGGGAGGGAGGGAGGGAGGGAGGAAACTTGGGTTCCTAACTAACCCAATAAATTTCCTGAGGGACAGGAGTGGTCTGCAACTTAGGTTGCTTTTCTATACTAGATGCCTAACACACCAGATGCTTAAAAAATATTTGATAAATGGAACCGAAGGGAGCTCCCAGAAGCAAGAAGCTAAGGAGTTTCTGCTTCCAAACTTGAATCAGAACAGAGATCAATTAGTGAGTTTTTCTTGAAATAACCAGGGAAGAAGCCCTATCCTGCTGCCTTTATGTCCACGAGCTGCCATCTTCATCCCTTCATTCATTCAACAAGCATGTAGCGCAAACCTATTATATGGACCCTAGATCTTATGTTCTAGTGGGGACAAACAGATATAAAGGTGTGGCATAGATAACTTAGTACCCCCCCAACTCTTACTGCCCTTTCCTTAAAGTAAACTATCAACTAAATTCAGCAAGCCACAAGACAAGCCTCAGGAAATAATTGCCTGAGAATAAGCAGATCTTAAAGTCAGTAAAACTGTAACTATCTGATTTTCCCTCCTTGTGTAAACAATATGAACATCTGCTTCTTTGATCATAATCAAAGAAGCATTTGTGGAAGTCATGCTCACCCCTGCATGCCTTGATAAACATCTTTAAATGTATGTACCTTTAATCTTGAGCCAAGTACTGCAAATAGCAACCACAATAAAAGACCCGCCAACTTCTCAGTAGGTGCCGATGATCGATCAAGCTTGGAACTTTCGTCTCTCCTCCCGCTACTAAGGATGAGCACCCCACGTGAGCCCCCTGATAATCGTTCATTTACTCGCCAAGCTGGACTTGTCTGAGTCATACTTTGGTCTGACAGATCCCATTCAGTTCAGAAGGAAGTTGTTCTATACAGCTCCTCGCTATACTCAGAACAAAAGTAAATAAACATAATATTTCAGGTGGTATTAATTGCTTAAGAATAAAACAAAATGGGATAAGGGGGCTAGGAATGGTGGGGGTGGGAGTCAAGAAAAGCACCTCTAAGGAGATGATATTTTAGCAGATACTTAGGAGTAGACTGTTCCAGGCAGAGGAAACAAAGTGCAAAAGCCCTGAGATGAGAGCATTTTGCAAGGAGTCTGGAGTGGAGTGAGCAAAGGGGAGAGAGGTAGGAGATGAATCAGAGAGAAATTGGCACTCAAATTATGCAGGGCCTTGTGACCCATGGTAAGGATTTTAGATTTCATGCTGAACAAGATGGAACGTCATTGGAAGGTTCTACACCTAGGAGTGGCGTGCTCTGATTTAACATGACCTCTCTGGCAGTTGAGCTGAGAATAACCTGTAGGGGGCAGAGCAGATGTAGGGAAATCATTTAGGAAACTATGGTAGAGACTAATTGTTCCCCCAAATTCATTATCACCTTCCACATTTTAGCTGGGTGCATGGCTGTTCAGAAAAAGGATTACGTTTCCCAACCTTTCTCCTTCTAGTTAAATTTGGCCATATGACAAAATGCTGGCCGAGGGGATGTAAGCAGAAGTGATATATGCAACTTTTAGGTCATGTTCTTAAAGGAATGGGCCTGCCCTCCACTTCTTCCTTCTCCCCTTTCCAATGGCTGGAATCTCATGGGCAGGAAGGTGGCAGCAGGAGCAGCCAGCTTAGCCCACGAGATGGAAGTTAAACGCTGAAGATGACAGAAGATCAAGCCAGAAGGAGCCTGGGTCTCTAACATTGTGACTGCATCAACCCTGGATTACTTATGTGCAAGTTCATACTTGGAAGAGAAGCAATCTTCTATCGTGTTTAAAACACTGTGTAATGACGGTGGGTCTGACAAGAGTGGTTGCAGTGTAACTGAACGTAAGGGATCAGATTCTGGAGACTATTTGAAGAGTAGAACTGATAGCATATTCTGAGGGATTGGATAAGGGTGTGTGAAACAAAGAGCCGAGTCAGGAATGATGTCAAGGTTTTGGGGCCTGGTAGAATGGAGTTGCACTTATTGCAATGGGGGAGACTGGGGACCACTGAGTTTTAGAGGACTAAGAGTGACATTCACATGGAGAAGGCAAGTAGGCAGCTGGATATGAATCTAGGTTGAAGATATCCATTTGGGGATTATTGACATATAGCTGGCTTTTAAAGTCCTGAGATGATGAGATTATTTTGGGAGTGAGAGTGAGTAGAGAAGGACAGAGGTATGACGACAGTCCTGGGGCACTCTTGCGGGTAGAGATTGGGATGATGGGGAAGAGCTAGCTAAGAAGGTAGGAGAAGAACTGAGAGATGAGTGTCTTGGAGGCCAAATGAAGAGTCTTTTAAGAAGGAGCTAGTGGCCATCTGTGTCAAATGAGTAAGATGAGGATTAAGAAATGACTGCTGAAATTGGCAATATGGAAGTCATAGGTGACCTTGACAAAAGAATTTTTTTTTTCCAGTGGAGCCTTGAGGGCAAGAGACAATAAGAAGGCAGGAAGAGGAGACAGAGTCTAGACAACTCTGAATTCCTGGCAGGTGGAAATCATTCCTGCAATCTAACTTCCATCTTCCCACTACAGTTTCAAACATCGTGGAGGACATGAGGGCACCCAGCAACAAAACCTTACCCAAGTCCCTCCCCCACCCATCTGAATGACCCCACAGTCTCTCCTCTCCCAGAGCCCAGGCCTCCCTGCCTGCAGCTCTGCCCCTACCCTGCTGGCTTGCAAGGTGGCCCTCAAGGACTGCTTTGGCAGGCTAGGCAGCCAGGCCTGACTCTCCTGGATCATAATTAGCGCTGCTGCTAATGATGTTTGGCCCCTGTGGAACAGCAACCTGGGAAATTCTGATATTTCCAATTTTCCCCCTCAGTGCTTTCCTGGATGCAATCTCCCAGCCAGCGCCTTGTGCTCCAGCCCTGGGCCCCGGCTGTTTCCTCACCAGGGAGAATTAAGTCCATGCCTCAGATGCCACTCCAGAGGACCTAATCAGTTAGCTGAAGTCATCTCCTGGCCATGTCATGGCATTATCATATTAACACAGGCACTGTCTTGGGGGGAAGTAGGGGAGTTGCTATGAGGAAGGCGTGAGGGCACCAGGCCAGCTCCACACAGAACATAACTGAGTGTTGCTAGCAGCATGATCAGAAAACTGATGGCTGGAGAACGAGGAGTCCTCCCAGACAACTATCTCTGGAATTTCCAGCAGAGCTGCAACTCACCCATGCACTCTTCACTGATGAGGAATTTGCCTGGTGCTCCCCTCTCCAGCTACCAGAGCCCTGATCACTGCCCAGTGGCCGGGCATCCTGGAGCTAGGCCTGGTCAAGGCTCAGGCCAGCTCTCCTCTGCTCCAGCAGCCTCAAGTACTGGCCTCTTGCCCAGGAAAATGCTCCCCTTGCAGGAGTAACCTGATCTCCCAGGTCTGGGGACTTCACTTCATTGCCCCAGTGGGCCTCCAGCTTTTTGGGGAAGGGGGCTGTGGTGGGTCCTATGCCTCAGGGTCTTGGTGGAAAGGCAAGAGGGTTTCCTGGATTAAGGGCACTGAGACTGACTGTTAAAGGGGAAAAGAAGGAAACCAGAATTTATAAGGTACCTGCTACACAGGAGACTCAATGTAGGGTCTTGCATATTTATCTCATGTCATCCTTATTGTTTTCCCCAATTTTACAGATGAGGACACTGAGGAGAAGACAGCAAAAGTAGTTCTCCCTTTCCCAAGGATAGTCAGGAAAAGGATTTGTATCCAAATCTGCCCAATTCCAAGGACTGTGCTCTTTGTAGTTCCCCACGCAGCTGTCCAAGGTCTAGGCCAATATGGGAACAGCACCGAGTGATATCATTGATGACTAGTGATGTCAACAATGTCACGTGCAGAGAAATGCGAACAGTAATGGGAAGGGCTCTACCCAGCACGGTTTGTAGGCCTCAGGAAGGCTTCCCAAATCAGGACCAGGAGCTATTCATCAAAATCTTTTGTCCTGGAAACAACCCAGATGTCCATCAATTGACAAATGGATAAACAAACTGTGATATATACACACGATGGAATATTACGCAGCTGTAAGAAGAAATGAAGTCATGAAGCATCTGACAGCATGGATGAACCTAAAGGACATTATGTTGAGTGAAGCAAGCCAGACATGAAAGGACAAATATTGTATGATTTCACTATTATGAAATAAATATAGTGAGCAAACTCGTGGAGTTAATAGCTAGAATGTAAGTTACCAGAGAATAGAAAGTGGTTAGAATATGAAAAGCTGAGGTGTAGTTTGTGCAGAATTGGAAAGAAGGTTGTTTGTGAGTGTTTGAAAATGAATAGAAATGGTGAAAGCACATCATAGGATTTGTAATTAGTAGCACTAACATATGGGTATGATAATGGTTTGGTTTTTTGTTGTTGTTTTCTTTTTTGGAGTAATTAAAATGCTCTAATATTGCTGGAAGTGATGAAGGCAAAATTCTGTGATTATACCATATGCCACTGATTGTACACTTTAGGTTAATTGTATGGTTTATAAACAACAACAACAAAAAAATAGGGTGGTTTGGGGGAAAAATATACCAAATGTAAGATATGGACTGTAGTTAATAGTAATCCTTTGACGATGCTCTTTCATACTTTGTAACAAATGTTTCAAACTATGCAAGGCATTGGTGGTGGGGTGATGTATAGGAGCCCTGTATAATGTTATGCATGTACTCTTACCATACACTTATTGTTTATGTATAGTCATGTATGAGTGATATACTTCAATAAAAAACATATATGTATATAAAAGCCCCCCCCCGCCCCAAATCTTTTGCCCATCTCACAACCAGCAGGAGAGGGTCCTTTACACATCTCCTTTATCTGGTCCCTCTCTCCAAAGCTGACTGTGCTCATTCCCAGAGTATTGGGCCTTGACACTGCTCAGGGACTCACCCTCTGCAGCATGGAATAACGAAAAGAGTACGGGGGAAGTGGATGTGGCTCAATTGGTTGGGCTCCCGTTTACCATATGGGAGGCCCTGGGTTCGATTCCTGGGGCCTCCTGGTGAAGGCAAGCCGGCCCGTGTGGCGCAGTGAGCTGTTGGCCCACGTGGTGCGGTGAGCTGATGCAGCAAGATGACGCAACAAAAAGAGGCAAACAGACACAGAAAAACACACAGCAAATGGACACAGCAAGCACAAGCAGCAAGGGGGGGATAAACAAATAACATAAATCTTTAAAAAAAAAAAAAAAGAAACGAGTATAGGCTGTGCAGTCAGACAGGTTTGGGTCTGAGTCATGTTTCTGTCCCTATAAAACCATGGGACTCTTGTGGGAATAGAAGCTCCCTCAAGTTAGCTCAAGCACAGAAGTGGTCAGAATGCATGAGGAGCAATGTGGAGTCCCTGAGAAAACTCCAGGGGTAGGTGCTGAAGCCAGAGGGGATCCTGGATTTAAGACTCCACAGCAACTGGAGATCATGGCTTTTTCTTCTCATGCACATCAACCCTTAATGTGATTCAGCCATGCTGGGAGTGTCTGCTTTTATTCCAGGCTCTGGGCCCTGCTGGAGAACTCTTTGCTTTGGTTGAGGTTTCCCGGAGAAGGAATCTGATTGGACCAGCTTTTCTTCTTGCACCAGGTCATAAGTCAAAAGTGACTGGCCGGGGACAGATGTGGCTCAAATGGTTGCGCATCCGTCTCCCATATGAGTGACCTGGGTTTGAGCCCCGGGACCTCCCGGTAAAAATAAAAAAGACAGAAAAATATAGAAGGCACGCGGGGCCACCAGGCCCCATGCACAGGTTTGCCACCAGGCCTTGCGAGCGGGTTCTCCATGAAGACCCCGTGAGTGGGTGAGACCCCAAGGCCCCGCACACGGGTATGCCATCAGGCCTCACATTGCACTGCCAGGCCCCGTGCGTGAGTACGCCGCCAGACCCGCCAAGCCACACAGCGAGATGATGACATAACAGGAGAGTGACACAAGTGAGAGCCAAGATGAGATGCGCTAAAAAACCAGGAACTAAGGTGGCACAGGTGGTATGACGCCTCTCTCCCACATTGGAGATTCCAAGGATCGAATTCCAGTGAAGACAGGAGAAGGATGAGAAGAGAGGGCAGGAAACAGACACAGAGAATTGCCCAGTGAATGGACACAAACACAGCAAAAATTGGGGGGGGGG
>JAQZBX010078864.1:0-14075 GCA_029593785.1 Cabassous unicinctus
CCCCGCTTCCCCCCAGGAGTTCCTGCGGATGATGGGGCATGAGCGAGAAGCCCCCGTCCTCTGCCGCCTCCTGGAGCTGCTGGCAGAGGGCAAGAGGCTGCCGGCGCCCCCTGGCTGTCCCGGAGAGGTGAGCACAGCAGGGCCCGCCTCGGTTTCCCCATCTGTAGGTTCGCTAGGGGTCGCCGGCAAGTGAGCTGGCCCCCGCAGGCCTCTGCACCCCCGCTCTCTTCGTTAGGAGTTCTGGGGAGGCCGGAGGGGCTTCTGGCCTCGGCTTTGCCACCCTCTCACCCTTGAGCAAGTCACAAGTGCATTCAGAGCCTCAGTTTCCCCATTTACAAAACGCGAAAGAAACGCCGTATGGCGTGGGGGAGGATCAGGCCGGCAGTGGCCTGTGCCATGCTCAGCATTGAGTGTGGCATACAGTCAGTGCTCAATAAAGGCTTTACCATCATAGTTTCTATGGACATGTCTGCCACGCGGTTGTCATTCATAGACTAATTCATTCAGACTGCAAGTTACGTGCTGGGCACTGGGGACCCAGCCAGGGACAAGACAGCCCTGTGTTCCCGGTAACAAGCAAACACAGGTGCTAACACGAATAGAGGAAGTGATGGGGGGTAGGGAGGGCCTCTCAGTAGGGGTGACGCCTGGGCAGGACCTGGAGGAGGAGCTGCCCGTGGAAGAGCCGGGAGAGGGTGTTCAGGTGGAGGGCACAGCAGGTGCAAAGGCCCTGAGGCAGGGACAAGCATGCCGTGTCTAAGTCACAGGGAGATGGAGGCCGGAGTGGCTGCAAGGAATATGCCGGGGGGATGGAGGGAGCTGGTGGGATTTTGTTCCAAGAGCCATAGGGAGCCACGGAAGGTTTGGGGCAGGGACAGATGGAGTCTAATCCATGTTTTAAAACACATCCGTCCTTTTGCGTGGCTCTCCAGGTTCACAAGCTCATGAAGCTGTGCTGGGCCCCCAGCCCACAGGATCGGCCGCCGTTCAGCGCCCTGGGCCCCCAGCTGGACGCGCTGTGGAGTGGAAGCAGGGGCTAGCGGCAGAGACCCTTGCCTTCCGGCTCACCCCTGGGGAGCCCGCCTCCCTGTCCCCCTCGTATCTCCTGCACACTGACCCCTGGTTCTGGTCTCCACTGCTTGCTGTGTGACCTCGGGCAGAAAGCCCCCCTCTCTGGGCCTCAGAGGCCTCACAAGAGTCCCCTGCTTCCCAGAGACCCCCTAGGGAGCAGAAGACGGTGCATATGGGGTTTGGCATCTGTAAAGATTGGAGACGGTTGGTGGGGCCTCCCGAGCCCTGAGCTCTGTCCCGAAGCCCCTCCTGTGCCCCGGGGCCCCCGCTGGCTGAGCTGTCAGTCCCCTTTCCAATGGAGAGCTTTGCGCTCCCAAGCTTCCTCTCCCCCCACCTCCGACTCGCTGGAGGAAGCCAAGGGCAAGAGCCGCTGTCCCGCTTGGAAATTCACTTTTTGGGAGACCCGAGTGTAAGGGTGTGGGAAGCTGGGGTCCCAGCAGTGACCCCGGGCTTCCATTTATCTCCCTGTGGGACGGGGCATTTTCTGCACTGACCCTTCAAGGGTCACACCAGAGATGACGAGGGAGCCTGACGGGAGCTGTCCAGGCAGTCAGAGCAAGGAAAGGCATTTCCACCAGAGGGAAGAGCACGGCGAGCCCAAGTGCTAGAGCCGCGCCTGCCGCTCACCTGCTGTGTGACGAGGGCAAGCTGCTGCCCCTCTCTGGGCCTCAGCTCCATTCTCTGCCAATGGGGAGAGTGAGAGCACCCCCCTCCCTGGCTGTGCAGAGCAAGGCCAGTCCCTGGGGGGTGTGGGCTGCCAAGGCCCTCTCCAGGGTAAGCCCCCCGCTCGGCCCCACCTGCCTGCAGCGCCCTTCTGACGCTTGGTCTCCCTGGAAAACTCACTCATCTTTTAAAATCTGCTTGCAGCCTTCCCTGGCCCCAGCGCTCTCAGCCCCTGTCCCCCCCCTCGAGCCCATCCTGGACGCCAGGGCTGGCTTGTCTGCGTCCGGCTTTGTCTCCCCTCGGCGTGGAGGTTTTTGGGGCTGGGGAGGCCAGCTGAGGCCTCTAGCCTGGGGTGGGCAGAGAGGGGCCGCTGGGAGGGTTTGTTGAATGAATAAAGCAGTTCAGTGGAAAAGATGGTTTGTTGCTGGACCTGGGGTGATGGGGAGAGACAGAGTTAGGGCTGTGGTTAGAGAACCCGGGGGGGCCCCCTGGGTGGCTAGGGGAGGAAGGGCCTGAGGACAGCTGGGTGGGGCCTTGGCCGGGGCCCCAAGGACAGACACCCCCCCTCCCGTCCCCAGCCCCAGCTGCTGGCCTTGGTTCCTTCCTGGGGGAGCTGATTGCAGGCCCTTGGACGGTGGAGGGAACAGGCTGCTCTGGGGGGGTCAGGGGACAAGGCTGGGGGGGGTTGAGGGGAGGGGAACAACGTCAGCAGGGGCTGGGCTGGTCCGCTGTGTCTACGCCAGGGCTGCTGACAGCTGGTGAGATCGAGAAAGTGCCAGAGATGGAGAGAAGGGGAAAGAGGCAGAGGCAGAGAGAAAACCAGAGAGAGAAAGAGCCAGGCAGAGAGAGGGAGAGATGGTGAAAGGGGGGGAGAGAGAAGGGGAGAGCCCCAAAGAGAGACGGAGAGAGCTCTGTCCCTGCTCTTAGTGCCGGGAACGCCAAAAGGGGGCTCGGGGATCAGGTGAGACCCAGGCCCAGGTCCCTGCCTCTGGTGGAGGCTCCTCCCCGCCCCCTCCCAGCCTCAGTTTCCCCCTTCAGTAAATGGGAGCACAAGCCCCCTCTGAGGCTGAGCACATTCTGGGCCCTCAAGGAGCCCCCAGTCTGAAGTGGGGGCAGCAAACCCCCCCAGCCATGGGTCAGGGCGAGGCAGAGGGGCCCAAATCTGCCTCAGGTCTGAGGCCGGCCCTCTCTGAGCCTCAGTTTCCTTCTCTGTAAAACAGTGGTGATGACGAGGCTCTGAACGCACTTTTCTGGGTTGGCCCAGTGCCCCCCAAGGCCGGGATGAGGTCCCAGCTTATCTATTTCACTCCTTTAAAATGGTTAAAAAGAAGAGACTCCTGGCTCAGTGCTCCCCGGAGCGAGGTCCACCCCAAGGCCCTGCCCCTGACCTTGGCCTTCTCAGGGGCAGCCCTGCCCACTGCCCTGTGCTCCTCCAAGGCCCCCAGCTGCGGCGGCCGGCCTTATAAGGGGGCTCCCCGCCGGGCCGGCGCCTCCCGCCATGGACCCCCGCCCGCCGGCCTGGGCGCTGGTGCTGCTGGGCCCCGCGCTGCTGCTGGCGCTGAGCCCCGCGCCGGGCCCCGAGGCGCCGGAGAAGCTCTGCGGCCACCACTTCGTGCGCGCGCTGGTGCGCGTGTGCGGGGGTCCGCGCTGGTCCCCCGAGGCCGGGCAGCCGGCTGCCGGCGGCGACCGTGAGTGGGGGCGCGGGGGGCGCGGGGGGCGCGGGGGGCGGCGGGCGCCTGCTGCCCCGGGGCTCGTGCCTGCCGTGTGCGCACCGCCTGCCCCCACGGGCACGCGTGCGGAAGTCCGCGGGGGACGGGACCCCGCAGAGGGGCCGGTGAGGCGGGCGGGGGTCCCTCGTCTTAGAATGCCCGCGTTTGCTCATCGGGAAGTTTTGCACACTCTCCCCTTTAGTATCGCGTTAGCATATTTATCTGGGCTGCTGAGTTCTTGGGGGGGCCCCCCTTGAACTTGCCCCCAGGGGAGTGCCTCGCCTGCCGCACCCTGATCGCCAAAATGCGGCTCCCGTGCCTGTGACACACCGTGTGACCCTGTGTCTGCGTGACACGGGGCGGACAGGTCTGCAGAGGCGCAAGCGGGGTAGGGCCTGGGCGTGCCCGTGTGTGCCCTGCCCGCACTCAGGCCTGTCGCCCCGCGCCTTCTGTGGTTCTCTGACCAGGTCTGCCTCCCCTGAGGCCCTGGGCTGTGCCGGGAGCAGCCCCCAGGCTCCCTGGGCCCCCTGGGCTGCGCTTAGGTCACGGGGGTGCGTCTGGGGGTGCATCTGGGGGTGAGCCAGCGCGTGTGCGCAGCCGGGTAGGGGAGGAAGTGAGTGGTATACAGTAGGTGCTTATAGGCGCTCACTGCTTCCGTTCGTGTGCACGGTGTGTTCGGGGGTCACTCAGCGGGTGGTGGGCAGGCAGGTGTGTGCACTGGGCGGGCAGAGCCCCCCCGAATCCCTCTCTGTCCCCAGGTGAGCTGCTGCAGTGGCTAGAAGGACGACATCAGCTCCACGGGCTGGTGGCCGACGGGGACCCCGGCCTGCAGCCCCTGCCCCAGGCCGCTCGCCTTCGCCGCCGCCGGGCAGCTGCCGGCAACCCAGCCCGCAGCTGCTGCCTCAGTGGCTGTACTCGGCAGAGCCTGCTGAGTCTCTGTCCCCACTGACCCCTCCTTGGGTGAGGCCTCTGGGGACTCCAAGGTCCAGACAGGCCGAGCAAGCCCCCGAGGCCACATAACACCCGTAGAGCCCTATGCCTGTGGGGAGCATTGTTGATTACCTACAGGAATAGGGAGCTCATCACCTTCCCTCTGTGGGGAAAAAAAAATCCCGCCTCCCAACCTGGCCTGGAGGGTCCCCAGTTTTACAGAAGAGCGAGGGCCAAACACCCTGTCCTCAGAGAGCCTCAGACGCCACCCTGGCCCAAGTCTGGCACCCCTTCTTGCCGCCTTCCTAGTAGTAAATAAATAAACCTCCTGCAGAATCCAGGACAGCTTCTCGCATTTTCTCTGGAAGTGGAGACAAGGCTGGGTCAGCCCCTGTGGGATTTTGTCTGCTGGCAGCCCCCAACCTGCCCACACCTCCTCCAAGAGCTTGGTAACGGTTTGAGAGTCACCACGACACAAAGCGGGGAACCCAAGGCCCAGGGAGGACGGTCACATGCCCAAGTCGGAAGGGAGGGAACAGCCAAGCACGGGATTTGAACCCAGTTCTCTGCTGAGGCCTGTGGAAGACCCCAAGGCCGGGATGTCTGTGACCCTCCCTCTCTCCAAGTCCTCCCTTCCCCTTGGGGTACAGATATCGGATGACACGACCTCCTTGTGAAAATCATCAAGCATTTGATAATGGGATCCACTCACAGATTTACAAATACGTTAAAAACTTCGTCTTGGGGAGCGGGTGTAGCTCAGTGGTTGAGCACCTGCTTCCCATGTGCGAGGTCCCGGGTTCAATTCCCATTACCTTCCTAAAAAAGAAACAACTCATCACATTCACTGGTCCCCAGCCTCCCCGTTCCACTCCTCACAAGCAGCCGGTGTCCTAAGACTTGCATCTCTCTCTGGATTTTAGGGATGAGCAAGGACGGGCATTTCAGTATTTCCCACCCTTTCGCACTGCACTGGCCCTCGCTGCTCACTCTGGTTGCCGGGGTGATGGCCCCTGCTGATGGGCACGGGGCTTCTCCAGCTGCTGCTGGCAGGGGAGCTGGGCTCTCTCCTGGGGCCATCGGGAGCCACAGCAGGTGTGTGAGCAGGGCAGGAGGAGGTCGGCTCTGCCCGCCAGGAGCCCTCACAGCCTGCCTCGTCCAGCCCTTTCTCGCCTGGACTTGGCCTTGGCCTCCACGGAATGTGGCTGGTCCACACCGTAGAGTCTTGTCTGGACAGAAGAAGAAATGAAGCTCTGACACACGCTGCAACGTGCACACACCTCGAAGGCATCATGTGGCCCCTGTGGTACCTGAAAGGAGCACTGCTGGGAGCAGGAGGCTGAGGCAGGGGCAATGTCACCCCCAGCCTCTCCCTCCCTGTTCCTGCATCAAGTGGCCGTGAGTGCCATCTTGGGAGTTACGGGCCGAGGGCAAGGGGGAGCCATGGAAGGTGTGTGAGCAGGAGTGGGCAACATCAGATCCACCTGTTAGAAACCCCTCAGCCCCCACCTCATCCAGGCCACTTACTGGTGAATATTTCCTACTGGAAATGAGTCTTTGGGGACGAATGGAGACTGATTTGTATTAAAACTTGTTTTAAAAAACAAACAAAACCAAAAATCTCCAGGTCTTCACAAAATTTTTATTCCCTGAGGATCCACTCCCCAGCCCTCGCTCTGTCATCTGAGGCCCCCCTCCCTTCTCATGAAGCCCACGTCCCAGACACTTGCCCAGGCGAGCTGGGCTGGGGGCCACTGGAGGCTTCCCCCAATCCATAAGCCACACCGGGGCGGCCGCCAGCCTGGGATGCCACGGAGCTCAGGGCTCCCGACGGCCTGAGTCACCCTTTCTCCTGGGGACTGGGTGGGCGTAAGTGCTGGCCTAGGACCCAGCGGAGACCCTCTGGGCCCCAGCGCAGCTCCCTGCACAGACGTGGGGGCCGGGCCCTGCCAGGGACCCCAGCAGCTCTGAGCTCACATGCCCCAAACAGAGCGCCGCCTCCCTCCTCTGCCATGGGAGCACTTGATACCACAGGTGAGGAGGGAGCAGGCCACTCCCAGGCCCTCCCACCATCTGAGGGGTCCACGGTCAGGGGTGAGGGAGACGCAAGAGCAGGGCTGGCTTTTCCAGGCTAAAAGAGCTTCTCACTTCAGCTGGATGTGTACCCCAGAGTTTTAAGTTGACCTTGAACAGTGGCCAAAACTCGTCAGCCATCCAGCCTGTGACAAAGATCGGGCAGGGGGACCTCGACCCAATGGGATGAATGTGTAGCCACCATAGTAAGGAGACGGTCATTTTCCAGGGTCCATCCAGCCGGGAGTCCGGGGAGGATGCTGGAGCATGGGCTGGGCAGTACCAGGTGGGTTTTGAAGGATGTGTAGGAGTTTGCCAGTGGGACTATTCATTCCTCAAACCCTCCCTGACTACAAAGCCACAGGAACCAAAACACATTACTGACACAAGGACAGGCGTAGAGACCAACGGAATGTGAGCAGGGATCAGAATGCTACTAAAAACCTGCCTGGCATTCCCCTATTCCCAGCTCACTTGGGGGGACGAAGGCCTCAGCCTCCTGGGGGGAGGGCGCTGCCCCCGCTGATGGGTGGAGATGGTGCTGCCTCAGTAAACCTGAGCCTGCTTGCCGCAGACGAGCTTGGGCTGGCTCAGCGCCTGCCACATGAGCAGCATCTCGTAGGGCAGGAAGCGATGCACCAACAGCAGCTCCCGGTAGAAGCAGGGGTCGAAGGAGGACAGGTGCTCTGCAGGGGCCTGCACACCCGCCGTGCGGATGCCGCTGTGTGAGGCGGGCTGCAAGCCTGCACGCTGAAGGCACATGCCCAGGAAGACGTCGTCGATGGGAAAGAGGTCCAGAGTGCGGGCGGCCCGGAGCAGGGCGGCGGCCGTGAAACGGGACAGCAGGAAGCCGCCGCCCCCGCAGTAGGGCGGGTAGAGCTTGGCCTGTGTCACCACCTGTGGCACATAGTACTTGCTCCAGGGAAGCCGGATGGGACCCACATTGAGGATCAGATGTCCCACGAAGAGGTGGCGGCCAGGGTCGTGGTCCTGCAGGTACGTGACCATGTTGTCCGTGTGTGCAAAGACGTCATCGTCCCCGTTGAGCAGGAAGCTGGCGTGGGCGCACCGCGTCTCCTGCCACTGTAGGAACAGCACCTGCAGGCGGGGCACAGGCTTGAGGACGTGGCGATGGGCACTGGGCTCCCAGGGAGCATGGGGAAAGGGTGTGTCTCCTGGTCAGAACCTGCCTCGGGGGTGTCACAGAGATGATGTTCCACAAGGCACTGAAAAGTGCTTGACATTTGTCACATTTACGTTTATTGCTATTTCTTCCAGCTCTGCCTTTAAATAGTTAATCGTGCAATTGCTACTTAACATCTGCCTCTCCCAGAGGCTCTAGGCTCACTCAGGACGGGGGCTGCTCTCCCTGCCTCCTGCCATTTCCCCAGCACCCACTGTGGGTGGGGCCTGTGCTTCAGAGCTCGCTCCTCAGGCTCTGAGAGCTGTGCTTGGAGCCTCAGGATCCATTGCTCCCGCCTCCCGACCTAGAAGACTGCAGAGGCCGATGATGCAGTGGGGGCAGTGGAGGGGCATGGTGGGTGGGTGGCTGGGGGCTTGTGGTCCCTGAGGGCCCCTGGGAGGAAGGACAGGTGGCTCTGATCAGGGGCCCCGGGCGGCCCACCTGCTTGAGCGTGAGGTTGAAGAAGGAGTCGTGAAAGCCCCACTGCAGGATGTCGCCGTGCGCGCGCGCCTCCAGCGCCAGCAGCCGGTTCACCTTGCGGGCCTCGAGCGCGCTGGCCGCGGTGCCCACGAGGAAGAGGCGGCGCAGCCGCGCGCCCCGCACCTCGCGCTCGCGGCCCCACGTGCGCCGCACCAGCTCGCGCCGCTCGTAGTTGCTGGGGAAGGACTTGATCACCAGCAGCAGGAAAACCGGCTGCGCGCACTTGGCCCGGGGCGCGTCCTGCAGCAGCGGGAAGTCGCGGCAGTGCCTGTAGAGCAGGAAGTCCCGCACGTGCCGCGGCTGCTCCGAGAAGCCTGGCTGCTCCGCCACCGAGGCGTTGGCCTCGCACCGGGCGGGCGGTGGCGGGCTGGCAGGCGCCGAGGGCTCGGCCAGGGCCTCGGGGGTGCCCGGGGACCCCCTCAGGGCCGTGCGCGGGCAGGCGGGTGGGGACACGTGCAGGTGGACGAGGAAGAGGACGGCGAGGGCACCCAGGGCCAAGGCCAGGCCCGCTCGGGCTCGGAGACCCCGCATGCCTGCCAGGCTGGGGCAGGTCCCAGGAGGCCCCCTGTGGAGAAGGACCAAGCTCCTTCAACGCTGGCCACCAGGTGCCGAGCCCTTCCCTGGGAAGCCCTGAACCTGGCCGCACCTGGGCGGTTGCTCAGGTTGGCAAAATACTGCAAATAAGCACCGCCCCCTCCCCTCCCCACCCCCCAGCCCACGTTGAGTCTGAGAGATGCCCAGACCGGCTGCGGGGTCAGTATTTTCACCGTCACCTCCTTTCACAGAGAAAACCACAGTCTGGCGACATCAAAGTGGCCCACCTAACCTGGTCCTCCTCCTGTCTCTGCCTCGGAGATGGCCCAGGAGTCTCCCCCAGGGCGGACACTGTGCTAAGGGAAGCAAGAAAGTCCCCCTTTAGCAACTGAGAGCTGCGGGGTTCCTCCTGCTTCCCTTTTCACCTGCCCCTCCAGGAAGCTCTGAGCCACTGGGTTCTTCGTCTTTCTGACCTGAATGTGGCCCCTGGCTCCCCAGAGGCCCCTCCTACCCTGCGCATCCCAAACCTAGATCAGCGTCTCCCTTGGAAAACTCCTATTCTTCCTTTAAAACCCATCTTAAATAATCCTTCCCTCGGGAAGCCCCCCTTGACCCTTCAGGAAGAGTCCTGGCCCCTTGTTTCACAACTCGCATCTCTGCCTCTCTCTCTCTGGCCCTGCTCTAATCCCATAGCACTGGGGGTGTTTGGATCTGGCTCTCTCTTCCCCAGATGAGGAGCTTCTTATAGAAGAGGAGGTCTGTGGCTGTGTGTCCTGAGTTAGCTGGACCTCAGTTGCTCAGCTATAAAGGGGGCCTTGGAGGAAGCCTGCGTGAGACAGACACATGGGGAAGGCAGGAAGGGTTTGATGCTATCAAGAATAAATGTAAGTTTAATTTTATGTCTGGCAAACTCCTATGCATCCTTCAAAACCCCAGCTCAATGACCCTTCCTTCTGGAAGTTTGCCTTCCTCGCACCCAGGCAGAGCCCTTGGTCCCTTCTCAAGGATTCCATCAGTGTATTTTTTATTTGGAAAGTTGGTGTCTGTGCTGTTTCCCAGCCCTGAATTTGATCTTCCTTCCAGTGCAGCATGAAAGTGATGGATTAGACCCAAGGCAGGACTTTTCCATTCAGCACTTACTGGCTCACCTGAGAGGTACACCCCTAGCATTTGAGAGCACAGACTCTGGAGCCCAACTCCTGGGTCTGAGTCCCAGCTCCACCCCTCCTGGCTATGTGTCCTCCATAAGCTGAACCTCAGTTGCTCAGCCATAAAGAGAGGATTCGAGGAGTCCCAAGCCCACAGGATTACGCAGGCATCAAGGGCTCCCAGCACCTGCACCCAGTGGGCACTCAATGAGTGTTTGTTGAGTGAATATGTGGCCCCCAGCTCTTACCTCAGCCTGTCTCGGGGTATCTGCGCTGGGCTCACCTCCGCCTCCCCGACAGTGCCTGAAATAGTGTGGGGCAGTCAGTGGGTCCCGCTGGGTCCCTGAGTCCCAAGCGAGCTCACCTGGTGGTTGCCCTAGAGCAAGGAAGCAGGCGGCTTCTCGCGTCCATCTGGGGCCGTGAATTGGCGATGGAGCCGGGGACAGGGCCCCTTTCCTGGATCCGAGAGGCCGTTTCCCTACACGTCCAGCCCCATCCCTGCACACTGCCTGGCCACAGCCTCTCCAGCCCCATGCAGATTTGCAGCCCTCACCCTGGGCTCGGGTCCCACCCCACAGGTTTTGCTGCGTGGCTTTGGGAAAACAGCTCGGCCTCTCTGAGCCTCGATTTTCGAGATTTAGAATGGGGAGAATCAACCCTAAGTAAGAGTGTTGTTTCTGGGCAGTCTGGGCACTGGCTGCTCCCAGACTGTTCCCCACGAGCTCCCTTTGTCACCTCCTTCCTGCCTTTGCTCAAATGGCCCCTTCTTAGGGGGACATGCCATTTCATCAGCAGCCCTGGTCCCCTGCCCTGTTCTACTTTAATTCCATTGCACACATTTTCTATTTTATGTTTCTTGTCCATCTCCCCCACAGTAACTGAGCTCCACGCAGACACCGTCTTTATCCCCAGACCCTAGGACAGTGTCAGCACGTAGTAGGTGCTCAAGAAATGATGCCGAGTGAGTGAAGGAAGGAATCTGAGCTGCCACCACACCGAGAGAGTATCAGCTCTCAGAATGAAGACGTGTTGTCATTCACTCAAGCCACCCTCTGTGGCACCCTTTCTGGGCGCCGGGCAGTCCCTGGGCGCTGTGGACACACACAAGCCCCTTCCTCTGTGGCCCCCTCCCTCTTGAGGGGGAGCCAACCCCAAACCAGTAGCCCAGCGGAAGGGCTCGAGGCACCCATTGCTGCGAGGACATGGCGCCTGCTTTGGATTCTGAGCTCCGAGGATGTTTCAGCCGAGCTGTGAACAGCAAGGAGAGGCCGGCCGGCCTGAGGTCCAGGAGAAGGGGCCCCAGGGGAGGGAAGGGCGGGTGCCCAGGCCTGAGGCAGGAGGAGCAGGGGACCCTGCCTGGGGGCGGCGCAGCGGCTTTGCCGTGGCCCTGCCTTGCTGCCAGCCCGGGTGGGCGCTGCTTCCCGAGGCCCAGGAGGCTGATAAGGGGGATCCTGAGAAGAGACCAAGAGTGAGCTGAACCCCAGTTACTTTGGCGGTTTCTGGAAAGTTAAACATGAACGACCACATGACCCGGCAATTCCCTCCCACGTACCCAAAAGGCCTGAATGCAGGGACTCGAAGGCGCTCACGGCCGAGCCAGCCAGCCAAGGGGCGGCGCAGCCCCGGAGTCCACCGCCGGACGCCAGATGTGGCCCGTCCGTGCGACACACTGCTGCTCAGCCGTGAAAGGGAAGGAAGCGCGATCCACGCCACGACGTGGGGGGACCTCGAAAAGGCGGCGCTGAGCGAGAGAAGCCGGGCGCCAAGTAGCTCTCCGTGACCAGGGTGGGGAGAGCCGGGGCCGTTCCTAGCGGGTGCAGAGTGTCTGCCTGCCCTGGACATAGAAAACGCGGCGCTTCCGCAACACTGTAAAGGTAATTGACGCCACCGAACTGCACACTTGGAGATGGTTAAGACGGCAGATTTTATGTACGTTGTGATGGTCAGGCTGACGCGTCGACTCGGCCAGGTCACCGCGCCCGGTTGTCTGGTCAGGCAAGCACTGGGCTAACTGTCATCCGAGGACATTTCATGGACTTTAATTATCAGTAGATGGCTGGTCACATCCACAATCATCCGAGGAGACTGCGTCAGCAGCGAGTGACAGCTCATCCGATCAGCTGAAGGCGGTAAAGGGGACGTGATTTCAGCATCAGCAGGAGTCCCGTCTCTGCTTCAGACAGCCAGCGTCTCCCGGGGACGCAACGAGAAGCTTCCGGAGCCCCTGGCTTGCAGCACGCCCTGCGGAGTTTAGACTCTCGCATTCCCGCTGCTGCGTGAGACGGTTTTATAGACTCTCACCCTGTTTACAGATGTCTCCTGTCGGCTCTGTTTCCCCAGAGGACCCTAATAAATGTTACCACGATAAACACAACTTTAAAGTGAGCTGAATCCCAGAAGGAGACCTTCCTGAGCCATCGGGAGGCCCGAGGATGGGGGACGGGCGGGATGGGAAACCGGACGCGCTTCAGCGTGAAGACCAAACCGTCACAAGGGAACCGAACCCAGAGAGACCTCAGGGTTCTCCTGGGCTAGAGACCCCGGGTGTGTGGAGACGAGGGCCCACCCGGCCCCAAAGCCCGGGCGAAGGGCACTCACCGGCGGGAAGAAATAGGACTTCAAGGACAGGTGCAAGTTTGAGGGCGACTCGTGCCCTCTCTGCCGCAGTTTAGACCCCACACCAGTGAACAAATCCAGAGACCGTTTTGGGCGTCATGACCTGGGGGAGGGTGGCGGTGCTCCCGGCAGCTATGGGGTCAAGGCTGGGGGTGCTGCTAAAGAATGCACAGGCGAGTCCCCAGAAGGGACGCTGGGACGCCCAAACGTCCCTGACGCTGCAGCTGGGAAACCTCAGCAAGCGTGGACATCGACAACTCAGTGAAACCCCGGCACAGGGGGAGGGGACGGAGCGAGAGGGAAACACTCCCAAACGGAGTTTATGAGTGGGATGGGGGGGCAGGTCAGGGCCAATTAGAACCTCCGGGGGAGGGTCCCCGGTTTCATTCATCCCTTAGCGTCTGTTCATATGCTTGCAATTTCCCCCTTTCTTGTTTACTTGTCAGAACTCTTTACATAAGATGCAGTTAACCCTTTGTTGGCTACCTGCACTCCCAGCTCTAGGGTTTCTCTACACAGCCGGCTCTCACAGGTGATCGGTACCCCATCCCCCGAGGGCTCCTCCAGGTTCCCCAGCAGGGTCTGAGCAGCGCAGGCAGGGCGGCTGGCTCCCCCCGTTCCCCCCACAGTAGCCCCCGTTGATGCCTCCCCTTTGCAGCCACCGAGGCCCCTGCTGCGTCCCTGACCCCGTATGGCCCGAGCGGGACACCCGGCCGTCGACACAGCTGCCCGTGTCTGGCCTGGCGTAAGCCGTGGGGCCACGTGTCCAGCAGGGCGAGCTTGCTGGGGAGTCACTTGCTTGTCCAGTAGAGGTTTCTGGGCACCTCTGGGGGAAACCGAGGCCGCTTGTCCTTACAGCATAAAGGGGCCGGGACCCCACAGCTGCAACGGGAGATGCTGGAGCCCGGGGGCCCGCCTCGGGTGAGGGGCCTCCTCAGAGCCACCCAGGAGCGGAGCTGGGCCTTTGGTGGGCGGGGCTGGCCAAGTGGTGGGACCCCCGCCCAGGCCTGGGTCAGGCCCCTCTCCCATCCCAGTGTCTGTGTCCCACCCTGTCTGGCACCACAGAGTTAACGGACTTGTTGGCATCCAGAGAGCTGCCCTCTCTGAAGCTCGAGGGGTCTAAATAGCTCTGGGCGGAACCACTACCCCCCGTTTCACAGATAGGGAATGCAAGGCTCAGGGAGTCACCCCAAGTCAGTCCTTTGGGTGCTTCACGTTACCGTGGAAACAACCCAATCGCCTCTTGGTTCCTCCAGTCCTGAGAAGGGTCTCAGCAGCTCTTACCTCAAAACACGTATAAGAAAACCTTTCATTCATTCATTCGTTTGTTCAACAAATATGTGCCGGGTACTTCCGGGCACAACCTCAAGCCTGGACCTAGCCCCCCAAGGAGTCTCTAATCTTGGGAAGACAGAGTCAGACCCCTGCAGGATCAGGGCTGGGCCATCAAAAGGGACAGGGATATTGAAGCTGAGGCTTTGAAGGCTGCATAGGAGTTCACCAAGAGGCTAAGGGACTTGGAGGGAACAGCAAATGTGAAGGCCTGGAGGGAAAAGCAGACGAGGCCCGCTTTGTTTTGTGAGGAGGTAGATGTAGTGGGATGAGCAGTGTCCCCCAAAAGGCATGTCCACCTGTGACCTTATTTGGAAACAGAGTCTTTGCAGAACG
>JAQZBX010078865.1:0-14058 GCA_029593785.1 Cabassous unicinctus
GAATCCATTAACAGTCAATGTTTTTACTCTAAATGCAGTTCTTATTTCATCCATTTTGACCTTTGGGTTTTATCTGTCATATTTTATTTTCACTACTCTTTTGACACTTTTAGTTACTTTTACTGATATAATTTTCATTTCTAGACTCTCTTCCAAGTCTCTCTCTCTTCTGTCTTTTCTTTTCAGGCTGTAGCACTCCCTTTAGCATTTCCTGAAAAGCCAATCTCTTGCTTTTAAACTCTCAGTTTCTGTTTATATGTGAATATTCTAAACTCACTCTCATTTTGGAAAGACAATCTTGACAGATATAGGATTCTTGGCTCACAGTTTTTCTCTTGCAGTATCTTAACTATATCATGCTACTGCCTTTTTGCTTCCATGGTTTCTGATTAGAAATTGGCACTTATTCTTATTGAGTATCCTTTGTATGTGATGCATTGCTTTTCTCTTGCTGCTCTCAGAATACTCTCTTTGTCTTTGGCATTTGACATTCTGATTAATATGTGTCTCAGGGTTGGTCTGTTCAGATTTATTTGGATGGAAATTGCCCAAGGAAACAATGAAGCTTATCCTACCTTTCTGCTCTGCAAGGGGTAGGTACAAAGCCACAGCCATGTCTAATAATCCAAGTTGTGCAGGCCAAGACCATCTGTAGTTGCCCAGAAAGACTGATGAAGCTTCATGCCTTTTCCTCCCCTGCCTGGGGTGGGGATGGAGCTGCAGGTGTGGGCAGCAATCTATGCCATGCGGATCCAAAATGACCACAGTTGCCCAAGTAGAATGACATAGCCCATGGACCTTCTGGAGTGATCAACAATAATCCATATGGGTCATTGCACCTGTGTGGCATGGAGTGCTCTACTTACGAATCTTCACTGTAGATGGGCAGTCTCCTCCTTCCATTCTTTCAAGGATTTGCTGGTCTCCTGGGCCCCCAAACAGGTGCTTTCGATAGCTCTGGGTATTTACGAACTGCCTTGTAGAATGAGCTGACTCTTGGAGCTGCTTAATCATCCACCATCTTGCCCCTCCTTCTCTGGTCACTTTTTTTTTTTTAATATATTTTTTATTTTTTCTAAATGATACTTAGATTACATAAAATGCTACATAAAAATATAAAAATATATGGGATTCCCATATGTCCCACTCCCCACAGCTCCCACTTTTCCCCACATTAACAATTTCTTTCATTGGTGTGGTACACTCATTGCAATTGATGAACACATTTTGGAGTATTGCCACTAAGGATGGATTATATAAGTGCAGGGAGAGGGAGGGAGAGGTGTAATATGGGGGCACTTTCAAGACTTTGAATTGTCCTGATTGACACTGCAATGACAGAAACAGGCCATTATATATCCTGCCATAACTTATGGAATTGAGTGGGAGAGAGTGTAAACTACAATGTAAACTATAATCTCTGGTCACTTTTGATCACCATGTTCCAGTTTCTGTGCAACTCTCCATCTTGTCCAAGAACTATCCTATGGGGATGCTGTTCCTTCTGTTCTCAGTTGTCCTAAACTCAGAACCTTTATGATGTTCTACAAAAGCCAGTCAGAATTGACTAAAGTTTTAAGGGAGTTTCACTTTGCCACCAGGCACTCAACCTAAAATCCCTGGTCTTAAAATTCCTTTATTTTTCTCAGTGACCCATTTTTTCTTCAGACACCAGGCTTCTGTGAAGTTTCTGGGATCCTTTTCCTCAATACTCTTCTCACTTCTCCATTCTTTGATTTTCCCATATTTCTTACATAACTCACAGAGAAATTTAGCATCCCAACCCCTTGCTCAGATGTAGTTAGTTCTTCATAGCTAAGATGCATTGAAATGTTCTGCAAAGCAATGGAATACTATTTTGGAACTCACCCTTAAGCAACACAGATGAGCACAGAAAAAGGTCTTGAAATTTTGAATTTTTCTTTCTCTTTCTAATATCAATCTTTGCTGGAGAAAATGTGTTAATTTTCCACTGACATTAATTATACCACCACCACACTTAGAAAAAAGAGAAAGTAATCAATATGCTTATAGATAACAGCATTTCTCCAGATACACTAGTTACAAGAAAGACCAGGAGTGAATATTTAATATATTATAGGTTTTACATTATTTACTTTTAAATTCACAAAAGGGAGAAACCCAGCTCTCATTACCTACAGTATAATTACATATTTGTTCAATCCTAGTGCACAAAAAAGTAGTTTCAGATGTCGTAACGCATACACCTGTGACAAACAAATTTACCAGCTAGAGTGCATTGTTTGTATGCAGTTTTTTGTTGCTATTGTCTTCGGCCTTCCAGTATCTGGTCAAAACACTGTTTTTCAAACTTACTTTCTTCCTCATTCCCTTTAGTGTGGCTACGTGATACATTTGCAATATAGTTATACTCATTTGCCAGTCTGCATTACACATACCCACACACATGCTGGTTTGTTTATTTGTTTATTTATTTATTTTTCTAAAGATTTATTTATTTCTTCCCCTTCCCCCTTGTTTTGAGCTCACTGTCTGCTATCTGTGTGTTCTTCTATGTCTGCTTGTCTTCTCTTTAGGCGGCACCAGGAACTGATTCTGGGATCTTCCAGAGTGGAGAGAGGCCCTGAATCTCTTGTGTCACCTCAGCTCCCTGGTCAGCTGCATCTCCTATTGTCTTTCTTCTGTGTCTCTTTTTGTTGTGTCATCTTGCTGCACCAGCTTTCCGTGCGAGATAGCACTCATGCACGGGCCAGCACTCCACATAGGCCAGCTCTCTGCTTGGCCAGGTCACTACACGGGCCAGCTTGCTTTTCACCAGGAGGCCCCAGGAATTGAACCCTGGACCTCCTATATGGTAGACGGGAGCCCAATCACTTGAGCCACATCTGCGTTCCTGTTTATTTATTTATTTACTTATTTATTTTAATTTACCTATAGTAAAATTCACATTTGGTGTTCTACAATCCTTCGCATTTTAACAAGTGTGTGCGCATCACATTTCCACAGACCTAAAATTATCCTGTGTTATACCTTTATAGATGAAGGTACTTTAGTGTTTGTTTGCTGACAAAATCTTTATTTCTCCCTCATTTTTGAAAGAGGAGTTTCATGGGTATAGAAATATGGGTTGGCATTGTTTTTCTAATGACACTTAATAGATATTATTCCATTATGGTTTTTCTAATGACACTTAATAGATATTATTCCATTATGGTTTCTGCTATTATCCGTATTCTTTGTTTCTCTCTATGTAAAATGTTTTTTTTCTTTAGCTGCCTTCAAGATTTTCTTTGTGTTTTGTTTTCAGCTGTGTGAATATGTTAGCCCCAGATGTTTTTTTGTTTGTTTGTTTTTTAGTATTTATCCTTCACAGATCTGTGCCCATGATTAATTTTGGAGAATTTACAGTCACTATTTCACCAAATATTTCTTCTGCTCCATTCTCTCTCTTCCTGTCATTCAAATTATGTGAAAATTAGAATGCTCGATATTGCCTCATAGCTCTTGGATGTTCTCTTTTGAATTTTTCACTCTTTTTTTCTCTTTTGTGGTTTAATATCTATTGACAGTTAAATTAAGCAATTTCAAGCTTACTGCATCTAACAGATTCCCCTGAAGAATCTGTTAAAGTCATTCATCATCATCGTTGCTGCATTGATCATATCTAAAATTTCCATTTTATTCTTTCTTATAGTTTTCATATCTCTGCTGAAATTACCCATGTTGTCCACCTTTTCTATTAGAACTTTTATGTATTAATCATACTTATTTTAATTCCTCGTAAGATAGTTCCATCAGCTGTGCCAATATGCATCTGGTTCAGATGACTGCTTTTATAAAAAAAAAAACTTTTTTCTTGGTATTTTATGTGCCTCACAGTTACTTGTTGAAATTTGGACTTTTTTTGTAGAACAGTAGATACTGATGTAAATCGTTTTTATGTTGGAGATGAACATTCTATTCATTCTGCTTGGACATTGTGGGGGAGGGATTTTCTTAATCTAGTTAGAACATTGGCTGAGTTTAATATTTCTTGTTGCTGTGGTTATCCTCACTGATTCACAGGCTTAAATTCTTTTAGAGATGTATGTGTCCAAGGTGCAAAGGAAGGGTTATCCAAGACAATGGGTGTTAGATTCTGAATTTCAGGTCTTCCCTTTTTAATATGGCTCTGAAAGGCTTTCTTTGTACACTTCCATCCCATGCCTGTTCTATTCCAGGTGCATTTTGCTGTTACTTGTTACTCAAATCTTACCTTGGCAGTGGTGGCCGTGGTGGTGTGATTAATAGGCATGCACCATTTCCTTGAAGGCTGGGGGTGTGGCTTCTTGGTTCTGCCTTTCTCCCAGTTGAAGTTTCAGGCTTAATGCATAATCTTGCCTCATCCCCAGGAGTAGGAAATTTACCCCTATTCCTCCCCCTAATGCAATGACTTTTCACCAATTTCCTAAGGCCAGTAATGCTTATTTCCCTTCTCCCCACTGATTCAGGATTATGTTCTGTTTTGGAGACAGAAGAAAAGAATTTTGGCATTATGTCTTGCTTCTCCCATATGGCTGTTGATTCCCTCCCATAGACCTGCACCACAAGGGATACTTTTAAGGGTTCTTTCCAATCTTTTTTGTGAGTGCCTGATGGGATTTGTGGAGAAAGAACATACAAGAGTGTATGGACAAGCCCAATTTCTGATGCTGAGGTGTTTCACATTGTCTTACCAGGTGACGGTTGGCTTTCACCAACTTGTCTTCGATTCTAGCTGAACTCTTCTTAATGGAATCTGATTGGATCTTCCCCCGATGAGTGCATATTCATACCTTATCTCTCCCTACAGTCATGGTCTCTCCTTAGTATTTGGTGCCAGTGACCTCAGTTCTCTTGTGGTTCTCAAGAGTCATATCATTTGAAGTTGGCTTCTTTTTTGTTTTAAAGGTGAAAGCAGCAGTCCGTTCAGCTCTCTACAGTCTAGTGTGGAAGCCAGAGTGATTACTTGTATAGTTT
The DNA here is from genome assembly GCA_029593785.1 of Cabassous unicinctus. Taxonomy (NCBI): domain Eukaryota; kingdom Metazoa; phylum Chordata; class Mammalia; order Cingulata; family Chlamyphoridae; genus Cabassous; species Cabassous unicinctus. Next base: position 4,981 of record JAQZBX010078865.1, read on the forward strand.
TAATTTTAACAATTGGAGTAAAAATCCACATCTCTAGCAGTACCTTTATCAATAAATGTAATTTGTTTTACTCGAGTAGTTTTGCTCTTGCATTAAAAAATGCAACATATATAAATATTTCAAAACTACTAAATTGTTTTCAGGATATCTTAGGAACATGTTAAAATGCTTCTTTTATTTAGTTTTAGAAGATAATTGATTGCATAATTTCCATAGAAATAAACAGTTTAAAATTAATAATGTACAGTACAGTCATCTGATCAAAGTGATGTAATAAAGCTTAGACATTACTGTGTTGGAATTCTAACAGTAATATTGCTTGTTTCCCCTGCAGACGCACTTTTCTCTTTCCCACATTGAAGATTTAAAGCAGACATTTTCAGCCTAAAACAAGTTTTATGAGAACATAAAAATATAAGGTTTGCACATCTTTCTTCATGAAAAATTAAAGAAGCTCCAGAAAGATAGATGTTATGTAAAACTTTTCCCTTTATTTACTTTGCTTGGTAATTAATTGATTGTTAAAATAATGTGAGGTATCTATCTAATTTATGTTGGATTACACTCACAAAATCAATAGTAATGTCAGTGTTCTGAAAAATATTGTGTACTAGATATTCAATCATTTTACCAAAAGGCTCAAAGGTATTCTAGTAATTTTTACCTACAAATGCCCTTAAGAAGCAAATTCTTAAGTATTGTATAAAGATGCATTATTTAAATTCTGTATAGTGCAATCCCCTTTATTTACATAATAACTCTTTAGAGATTAACTCTGTGTTTTTACCTTTCAACCGGAGCTCCTGTTGATATTTTAATTTTATTTATATTATATAGATTTATTTTAAACCCAGGTTATAATCAAAACCAGGGTACTTTGTGTTGTTCTGTGAACCACCTTTTCTCTTTGTGCATTCTTATGTGTTCCTGTCCACTCGGGCAGATAATTGGAAGAGGATGTCACTACCTATCACAGTCCAAATACAATGGAATGTTAATCCATTGTGATTGAGTGATGCTTACATTGTCAGGGCACTAATTTCCTAAAGACTTATAGGACAAGCACAGTGACATGACACTAATTGTAACTTTCACCACATTAATTTCCAACTTAATGCTTTAAGACAGTAAAGCTAATAATAATTAGGAAAGCCTATACATTTTCTCCAGCCATTTTAATCCTCTTAATTTATATCTAAATTTGTACCCATATTGTATATTCCACATGTCTATTCTGAGACCACAGAGTTCAATACCAACCTGTAAATTTTAGCATTAAAATGCATTTATTTAAAATATTTATAATATAATAGATATACATAAATTTGAGCACACCAACTGATTCATTTTTATTTTCATTGTTCCTATATTAAAGAAGTTGTGGGTTTACAGAAAAATCATGCACAAAATACAGGAGTCCCATCTACCACCCCACGACCAACATCTTGCATTGGTGTGGAACACTTGTTACAATTGATGATAGCACAATTTTATTGTACTATTAATTAAGTCCATGGTTTAACTAAGGATTCACTGTGTAGTGTAGTTCCATGGATTTTTTTAAATGGAAATTTGATTTTTTATTCTTTATAACAGTTTAGAAAAGTTTTAGTGTCATGACTCATTTTTGGTAATGCCCTGTACCTTTTTAGGAATTGTCAAATTTGGAGAGACCTCAATTAAGTTTCTTATATAAGATTTCAGGGCATTTCAAGTTTTCTTGAATGGTGCTATTTAAAAAAAAAATTTTTTTTAAAGAAGCGTTAGATTACATAAATGTTACATAAAAAATATAGAGTATTCCCATATGCCCCAACCCCTGCCTCTCCCATACTGTCTCACATTAACAACATCTTTCATTAGTGTGGTACATTCGTTACAATTGATGAACACATATCGAAGCATTGCGACTAACCATGGAATATAGCTTACATTACAGCTTACACTCTGCCACACATGAATTTAAAGGTTTTGACAAAAAATATAATGGCCTGTATCCATCATTACAATGTCATGCAGGACAATTCCAATGTCCCAAAAATGTCCCCATGTTATATGTATTCTTCCCTCTCTCTCCCCTCAGAACCTCTGGTGGCCACTGCCTTTATATCCATGATAGAAGTTCTTCCATTGCTAGAATAATATGTCTATAATAGAATAAGAATAAGTCTACTTTAGTCCATTGTTCATTCTCCAATCTTGAGGATTTTGGGATGATGGCGATGCCCACTCTGTTTCTATTTGAGATAGGGCTTAGATTCCATGGGGCAGAGGGATGGAACTATCTTGCTTGCAGTTGCAGACACTCTCTGTTCCTTGGGATGGGCGTTGTCCATCATCATCTCCTTGTTAGTTGACTTGGGTGAGTCCAATGAACTGAAGAGTAAGTATTGTAACTCTGCTGAGATTCTGGGCTTGACCAGCACATGAATGGACCAAAGATTTAAGTCTCTGGGACATATATTTTAAAAGTATAGTGCTAATTATAGGTTCAAGTAAAAGAGGCAGAAGAGCCATGTGTAGGAAAACTATAAATGAGTTACACTGGGGACCATAAATTCCAAAGCAAGGCTCACTGACAGGGTGCTGAATTCCTGAGCCTGTTTGCCCTGCTTATAGTGTCTAGATGTCTCTAGAGCCCCCAAGAGCCCCACTGTTTGAGGCACTGTTTACTGTGGCAGTCAATGAGATCCTGCTGAGACATGCATAAAAGTAATCTCTGGAATGACCTCCTGACTCACTTTGAAATCTCTTAGCCATAAAAACTCATTTGTATTGAATATTTCCCCCTTTTGGTCAAGGTCTTTTTCCAGATGTATGTCTAGTTGGCACTTGGTAATAATCCCTCAGTGCCACGAAGGCTCATCCCTGGGAGTCATGTCCCATGCCGGGTTGGTGGGTAAGGTAATGCATTTATATGCTGAGTTTGGCATAGAGAAAGGCCACATTTGAGCAACAAGGAGGCTTTCAGGAAGTAACTCTTAGGCAGTATATAATACTACGCTAAGTTTCAAGTTCATAAGTGCAATCATCAATATCAAGGGCCTAGCATAAAGGTCTGTCTTCCTTCACTAGGCAATGCCCATGTACTTGGGGGATTCTTGCTGTTCTATTAGAGAATGCAGCAGGACTTCCCAGGATGGGAATTCAATATTCTTTCGGTTGTTGTGTGGGTCTCCACCCACCGAGACAACTCACCATGAACACTTGAACATGTTCACATGACTTAGAGGCATGCCCCAAGCGCACCCTTCCCACACATCCTCCATCACCGCCACCCTGTACCAATGATCTTCCCCTGCCACAGTTGTGACCCTTCTTTGATCCACAACCTCTCCCAAAACAAAGCCAAATAAAATAATCAAATAAAGTTAAAAAGAAAATAAAATAACAGTAATTTAAAAAATAACAAATGAAATACAAAAATAAAAAATAGAAATATAAAAAATAGAAATAAAATAAAAATTTTAAATACATTATGTCTTTCATCCATGGATTAAAAAATTTTTTATTATGTTACTATACAGACAATTTAACAATTCCCCTTTTAATCATATTCAGGTATATATATGTATATATTTTAGTGTTATTAATTGTGTTCACAATGTAGTGCTGTCATCACCACCATCCATTACCAAAATATTTCCCTCATTCCAAATAGGAACCCTGTACATTTTACAACTTAACTTCCCATTCCCTAATTTCTACTCCCTCCCCTGGTAATCTATGTTCTAGATTCTGACTCTATGAGTATGCTTATTCTAATTATTTCATATCAGTAAGATCATACAGTATTTGGTCTTTTGTATCTGGCTTATTTCATTCAGCATGATGTCTTCAAGTTTCATCCATGTTGTTGCATATATCAGGACTTCATTTTTTTTATGGCTGAATATATATACCAAATTTTATTTATTCATTCATCAGTTGATGGACACTTGGGTTAATTCCATCTTTTGGCAATTGTGAATAATGCTATGAACATTGGTATGAAAATATCTGTTCAAGCCCTTGCTTTCAATTCTTTTGGGTATATACTTAGTAGTGTGATTGCCGGGTCATATGATAGTTCTATACTTAGCTTTTGTCTATCACAGTGGCTGCATCATTTTACATTGCCACTAGCAATGAATGAGTGTCCCTATTTCTCAGCATCCTCTCCAAAACTTGTTTTTCATTTTCAAATAGCAGCCATTCTAATGGGTGTGAAATGGATTCTCAATGTGTTTTCATTTGCGTTTTCCTGATGGCTATTGATGTTGAGCATCTTTCACAAGCTTTGTGGCCATTTGTATATCTTCTTTGTAGTGATGCCTGTTCAAATCTTTTGCCCATTTTTAAATTAAGTTGTCTTTTTCTTATGTTGAAGGATTTCTTTATATATACTGGATATTAATCCTTTAACAAATATGTGGTTTACAAATATTTTCTCCCATTATGTAGGTTGCCTTTTTACTTTCATATAAAGACCTTTGAGGAACAAAGGTTTTTTTTTTTTATTTTGATGAGATCCCATTTATCTTTTTTTTTGTTGTTGCTTGTGCTTTGGGTGTAAGATCTTAGAAACCATTGCCTAATACAAGGTTCTGAAGATGTCTCTCTATGTTTTCTTCTAAGAGTTTGATAGTTCTATCTCTTTGATCAGTTTTGAGTTGATTTTTGTATATGATGTTAGATACAGTTCATCCTTTTTTTGCAAGTGGAGTTCCAGTTTTCCCAGCATGATTTTTGAAGGGACTATTCTTTTCAAGTAGAGTACTCTTTAACACCTTACAAAACACCAAATATAAGGTATGGACTATAGTTCACAGTAATATTATGATAATGTTCTTTCATCATTTCTAACAAATGTTCCATAACAACTCAAGACGCTGGTGGTGGGGTAATGTATGGGGATCCTGTATGGTATGCATGATTGTTTTGTAAACTCACAACTTCTCTAATAAAAAAAAATCAGTTGGCCATAAATGTGAGGGTTGGTTTCTGAGCTCTCTGTTCTATTCCATTGATCTATGTGTCTGTCCTTAGCATGCTGTTTTAAGCATGGTGGCTTTGTAATAAGTTTTAAGATAAGGAAGTGTGAGTCCTACAACTTCATTCTTTTTCAAGATGGCTTTAGTTATTTGGGGCCCCATACCCTTCAATATAAATTTGATAATTGGCTTTTCCATTTCTGCAAACAAGGTTGATGGAATTTTTATTGGACTTGAATTGAATCTATAAATTGTTTGGGGGTAGTACTGACATGTTAATGATATGTAGTCTTCCAATGCATGAACACAGAATATCCTTCCATTTATTTACCTCTTCTTTAGTTTCTTTTAGCAATGTTTTGTAGTTTTCTCTGTACAAATGTTTTACCTCCTTTCTTAGTTTTATTCCTAGATACTTGGTTCTTTGACTTGCTATTGTGAATGGAATTTTTTCTTGATTTTGGATTCTGATTGTTCATTGCTTCTGCATATAAACACTACATATTTTTTTCATATTAATCTTCTACCCTGCCAGTTTGCTGAATACATTTATTAGCTCTAGGAACTTTGTTTTGGATTATTCAGGATTATCTATATATACAATCATATCATTTTCAAATAGGGAAAGTTTTACTTCTTCCTTTCCAATTTGGGTGTCTTTTATTGCTTTTGCTTGGCTAATTGCTCTGGCAAGAATGTATGGTATAATGTTGAATAACAGTGATGACAGTGGGCATCCGTGTCTTGTTCCTGATCTTAGAGAGAAAGCTTTCAGTCTTTCACTATTAAGTAAAATGTTAGCTGTGGGGTTTTCAGATATGCCCTTTATCATGTTGAGAACATTTCTTTTTTTAACTAGTGTTTTAAGTATTTTTATTAAGAAAGGGTGCTGTATTTTTCAAATGCATTTTATGCATTGATTAAGATGATCATGTGGTTGTTTTCCTGCATTCTGTTAATGTGGCATTTTACATTAATCGATTTATTTATATTGAAACAACCTTGCATATCGTGGATAAGTCCCACTTGATCATGGTGCATAATTGTTTTATTTATTTATTTATTTTTAATAATTTAAATTGCTTTATTTTTTTATTATTTTTTTTTTATTTTTATAGAATAACATTTATTCAGGATTTTTTTCTTATAAAGAAGTACAAAGAGAAAAAAGCACAACAAAATGAAATGGCTCATAATTCCCCTGCATAATCTCAGATAAACTGTAACTATTACAGAAATAAAAAATAATACATATACATGTTTATAAGCTGTTGGATTTGGTTTGCTAGTTTTTTGTTGAGGAATTTTGCATATATAAGAAATATTGGTTTGTAATTTTCCTATCTTTATCTGGCTTTGGTATGAGGGCGATTTTGGCCTCATGGAATGAGTTAGGAGTGTTCCCTCCTCTTCCATTGTTGGAAGTGTTTGAGCAGAATTGGAATGAAATATTCTTGGAATATTAGGGAGAATTCCCCTGTGAAGCCATCTGGTCCTGGGCTTTTTTGTAGGGGAAGTTTTTGATTACTGATTCAATCTCTACTAGTAATTGGTTGGTTAAGATCTTCTATTTCTTCTTCAGTCAATGTAGGTAGTTTATGTGGTTCTAAGAATTTATCCATTTCATCCCAGTTATCTAAGTGGTTGGCATATGGTTGTTCATATTATTCACTTATAGCCCTTTTTATTTAATGTCAGTAGTAATATCCCCCTTTTCATTTCTGGTTTTCATTACTTGTATCTTCTCTTTTTTCCCTTTGTCAGTCTAGCTAAAGGTTTGTCGATTTTGCTCATCTTTTCAAAGAGCATAGTTTTGGTTTTGTTGAGTCTCTCAATTGTTTCTTTTTTTTTAAAATTTCATTTATTTCTCCTCTAATCTTTGTTATTTCCTTCCTTTTGCTTGCTTTGGGTTTAGTTTGCTCTTTTTTTTCTAGGTCTTCCAGGTTTGAGGTTAGGTCTCTGATTTGAGGTCTTTCTTCTTTCGCAATGTAAGCATTTAGAACTATAAATTTCTCTCTCAGCACTGCCTTCACTGAATCCCATATGTTTTGGTATGTTTTATGTTTATTTTCATCCACCTCACTATATTCCTAATTTCTCTTCTGATGTCCTCTTTAAACCATTGGTTGTTTAAGATTATGTTGTTTAGTTTCCCAATATTTGTGAATTTTTCCTTTCTACCTCTGTTATTGTTCTAGCTTCATTCCACTTTGGTCAGAAAAAATATATTGTATGATTTCAATATTTTTTATTTTTTTTTGAGACTTGTTTTTTAACCCTACATATTGTCTATTCTAGAGAATGACCCATGTGCACTCGAGAAGAATATATATTATGCTTTTGTTGGGGTCAGTGTACTATATATGTCTGTTAGGTCTTGTTCATTTAGTATATCATTCAAATCCTGTACATCATTGTTGATCTTCTGACTGGGACATTCTATCTATTATTGAGAGTGGTGTGTTAAAATCTCCTACTATTAATATAGAACTGTAAATTTCTCCCTTCACATCTGTCAGTATTTACTTAATATATTCTGGGGCTTTGCTGTTAGGTGCATATATATTTATAATTGTTATATCTTCCAGTTGAATTGTCCCCTTTATCAGTATGTAATAACTATATTTGTCCCTTGAAACTGTTTTTGACCCTAGCTCTTTTGGTTACTACTTGCATGGTATATTATTTTCCATCCTTTCACCATCAACCTACTCATATCTTTTACTTTAGTGTGAGTCTCTTGCAGACAGCATGTAGTTCAGTCATGATTTTTTTTATCCATTCTGACAATCCCTGTCTTTTGACTGGAGAGCTTAATCTATTTACATTTAAAGTCACTACTGACAATACACGTCTTTCTTCTGCCATTTTGCTATTTAGCCTTTGTAAATCTTAGACCTTTTTTCCCCTCACTTTCATTAGAGCCTACTTTATATTTATTTGTGTGTGTGTGTTTTTTTTTTTTTTGAGTGTTGTACCATATTGATTGTCTTTTCTTTTCTATCTGGATATATTTTTCATCTTTTTTCCTTGTAGGTATCATAGGGTTAAAATTAAATATCCTATCATATGACAATTATATTTAGTTTGATACCAACTTACCTGTAATAGCATACACATAAACTCTTCTTATACCCGACTCCCCACCATTTTTTAACTTGTCACCACTTTTTATCTTCATGCATTGTATGTCCAAAAACCTAGATTTATCATTATTTTCTCACATTTGCATTTTAGCCCCTGTAGGAAGTAAGAAGTGGAGTTATATACCAAACAACACCCCTAAATAATACCCCTAAATAATATAATTACCCAAATGGTTACCTTTACCACAGGTCTTTATTTCTTTATGCTCACTTGAACCACTGTCTAGTGTCCTTTTATTTCAGTCTGAAGAACTCTCTTTAGCATTGCTTGTAGAGCAGTTCTAATGGTGATGTATATTCTCAGCTTTTGTTTATCTGAAAATGTCTTAATCTCTCTCATTTTTGAAAGACAGCCTCACCGTATATAAAATTCTTGGCTGGCGGCTGTATTCCTTCAGCATTTTAGCTATTTCGTCCCACTAACATTTTGCCTCCATGGTTTCTGATAAGAGCATGTCCCTCAATCTTATTGGGATTCCCTTGTATGTAACACATTGCTTTTTCCTTGCAGCTTTCAGAACTTTTCCTTTGTCTTTTGCATTTGATAGTATAATCAGTATATGACATTGTATGTTTTTCTTCATGTTTATTCTGTTTGATGTTCTATGAGCTTCTTGGATGTGCACATTCATGTCTTTTGCTAAGTTCGGGAAATTCTCTGTCATTATTTCTTTCACTATTCCTTCTGACCCTTTATTTCTTTCTACTTTTTCTTGGACTTTCATAACATGTATATTGGTGTGGTGTGCTTAGATGTCTTTGGCTCTTTTCACTTTTAATATTTCTTTTTGTTTTCTTCTCCTCAGCCTGACTCATTTCAAGTGTATTGCCTTTAAGTTCACTGAGTCCATCCTGAAACCTTCCTGAGCATTTTTAAAAAGATATTTAAATTAATTAATTATTTATCCCTACCCCCCCCCACTTGCACTCGCTGTCTGCTCTCTGTGTCCATTCGTTGT
>JAQZBX010078866.1:0-14058 GCA_029593785.1 Cabassous unicinctus
TTTTTTTTTTTTTTACAGATTTTTCAAATCTCAATATCACTAGCTATTAGGGAAATGCAGATCAAAATTGTAAATGAGAAATCATCTCACACCATAGAAAATGGCCATTAATAAAAGAACAGAAAACTACAAGTGCTGCAGAGGATGTAGAGAAATAGGATCATTCCTTCACTTTTGGTGTGAGTGTAAAATGGTGCAACCTGTGTGGAAGACAAGCTGATGGACGATCAGGAAACTAAATATACAACTGCCATATGTTTCAACAACCCACTGCTAGGAATAGGTTCAAAAGAATTGAAAGCTAGGACAGAAAGAGATATTTTCATGCCAATGTTCATAGCAGCATTATTCACAATTGCTAAAATATGGAAACAACTTCAGTGTCTCTCAAATGATGAATGAATAAGCATCGTATATTCATATGATGGAATATTATTCAGCTGTACAAAGAAATCAGTTGTGGAAGCTCATGACAACATGGAGGAGCCTTAAGGATATTATGTTGACAAAATAAGCCAAACACAAAAGGGCAAATATTGTATGGTCTCACTGATATGACCTAATTACAATGGATAAACTTATGGAGTTAGACTATGAAGTTTAGGTTTGTAGGAGACAGAATGTAGGATGAGAAGGGGGAGGTGATGTCGGATGTATGTAAAATGTTTAATATGGTCAAATATAAACTTGTGGCTATGGTTGGATTGATGGTAACACATTATAATGAATACAAAAAACTGTTGATTTATGGATCTAATTTTGGCTGAAACAGATAGTCTGGGAAGATTAATGTTAGTTGGGGGAAATCTGGAGGTTAATTTTGGTAATGTATAATAATTCTTTTTGCAGTAGATGAGGATTGTGGTTTATAATATAAATACAAGAATGTTCTTCCACTACAGAACGTTAACATGTGGTTATACATGGAAAAATATAACTAATGTAATTTATGGTCTATAATTAACAACAACATTGTAATGTTTTTGTAGTAAAAGCAAAGTTAGGTACCATATTGATGCTAAAGGTCAAAAAAGGAATATGGGGTTTGATTTTGTGAAATATGAATATGATTAAGCATTTTTCTCTTCTTCATATTTTCATTAATGAGGAGAACTTGGTTATGTTATTTAACTAATTTGTGTCCATCTGTGTATCTTTATAAACACCAGAGGAACAACTAAGTTAGCAGTTAGAATTAGATGAGATAAAACTGCCTGAAAAAATAAATTTTTAGGAGTAATGTTTCCATAACTTATTGAGCTGCCTTTTCCTGTTCCTTTATTTTTTTTTTATTTGAAATAATGTTATTATTAAAAACACACTACAGGAATACAACAGCACATTTGAACAGGGAGAAGAAAGAATCAGCAAACTAAAAGACAAGACCAATGAAATCCTACAGTCATAAGAACAGAAAGTGAAAAGAATAGAAAAAATTGAGCAGTATCTCAGAGATTTGAGTGACAGCATGATGCTCACAAACATTTATATCATGAGTGTTCTGGAAGGAGAAGAGAAGGTAAAGTGGCAGAAAGAATATTTGAGGAAATAATGGCTGAAAAATTTGCAACTTTTATGAAAGACATAAATATACATGTGTAAGAAATGCAATATATTTCAAACAAAATAAACCCTAATACACTTCCTCTGACAAAGATGCTCATCAGAATTTCAAATGCCAAAGATACAAACAGAATTCTGAAATCAGCAAAAGAAAACTAATGTATCACATACAAGGGATCCTCAATTGGACAAAGTTCTGATTTCTCATCAGAAACCATACAGGCAAGAAGTCAGTGGTGTGATATATTTTAAGGAACAGAAAGAGAAAAACTGCCAGACAAGAATTCTTTATCTGGCTAATTTGCCCTTCAAGAATGAGGGAGAGTTTAAAATATTCACAGATATACAGGAACTAAGTAAGATTGCCAAAAAAGGAATTGCCTTACAAGGATTACTAATGGGAGTTTTGAAGGTTGAAATGAAAAGACAGGACAGGGTGGTTTCGAGTAGTGTGAGGAAATGAAGATTATAAGTAAGGATAATTAAAAGGATAAATGAGAAATCTAATAATACTGTATCCTCAATATACAACTCTACTTTTAACTCTTTTTTAAAAAAAAACATTTATTCAGTGTCAGGATCAGTCTATTACATTTAGCAATCAACAACATGGTTGAAAAAAAACTACATTAAAAGCCTTTTTTGGAATTCTTTATACTTTCCACTGAAAAGAAACTAAAATAACCTATTTTACGTTTAGCCAAAAATACAGTGCTCCTGATTTTTTGCATACACATGAATATTTTCTAAAACATGTCTTCTTTGTAGCATCTAGGCCCTGCCACCTTTGTGCTTGCCTGAGTTTACAAATCTATTGTAACCTTTAGCTTCTGTCACTTCTCTTGCTCTCTTCTCCTGTTAACCTGTTTCCTTGCAGTAATTAAAGCATCCTGCCACCGTGGTAGTTCCTGCTGCTGCTGGAACTGCCATAGCCACATTGGTTTTGTGGTTTGGCAAAGTATTGGACTCTGCCTCCATAAGGGCCAGAGCTTCTGCCTCAAAGTTTTCTCCCTTCATGGATCCAAAATTTGAGGACTGATTGTTGGAATTGCCAAAATCATTGTAGCTTCTGCCACCTCCAAAATTGCTTCTTTAATACCACCACAAAGACTTTCTTCACAATTAAAGTGTGAGCGTATTCTCTTGAGAGAGCCCTCTTTGTTTCCACAACTCTTCCATCCAAATTGTGTGTCCTTGCATTTGTAGCTGCATCTACTTCCTCCACAGTGGCATATTCAACAAACCCAAAGCATCTGGAGCACTTGGTGTTTGGATCTCTCATTACCACACATTCTGTGAGCATTCCCCATTCCTCAAAATGGCTCCCCAGGCCTTCATCGGTTGTTTCAAAGCTTAACCCTCTGATGAAAAACTTCCACAGTTGTTCAGGCTCATTAGGAGTCTCCAACTTAGACATGATGGCACTGGGAGGAATGAATTTGATGATGCCTCCTCAATTGTGTCTATGGGAGAAAGGAGTAAGCTAAGAATCCTATCTCTCTTTAATTCATACAAGAGTCAGAAAACAATTAAAAAAGAAAAGGGTATATTTCCTGAAAATGGGCATTTAAATGTTTGGAATTGGGTAGTGGTGATTGTAGCACATTACTGTGAGTGTATTTAACAGCACTGAATTATGCTTGTGAATGTGGGTGAAAGGGGAAATTTTGGGTCATTGTATTACTAGAATGTAAGTTAGAAGACAGAACACAGGACTGTATAACAGAGAACCCTGGAGTGGAACATAAAACTGTGTTTAATAATACAAATGTAAGAATATTCTTTCATGAATTATAACAAGGTATGAAAATATTACAAAGTGTTAATAATAGGGTGATATATACACCTAATGTAAATTATGAACTATAATTAACAGTAGTATTTTCTATTCTTTCATCAAATTGTAACAAAGGTACCACACTGGTGCAAATTGTCAATAAGAAGAGGGTATATGGTACATTGTATTTCTACATGACATTTTTATAAACCTACAACTTTTCAAATTATAAAACCACAATAATTTTTTAAATTATTCTAAGTGAAAGTAACCAGAAACAAAGTACTACATGTTCTATGATTCCATTACATAAAGTAAATAAAAATATAAATAAGTTTATAGAGATGAAATTAGATAAACAATTGTGTGGCACTGGGGAAGGATAGAGGCATTGTGAGGTGACTGCTAAGGGGTTGGGATGTTTCTTTTTGGAGTAATGAAAATATTCTAAAATTGATTGTGGTGATAAACGCACAATTCTTTTATTTTAATAAAAGGCATTTACAGTACACTTTGGATGGATTGCACCATATGTGCATATGTCTCAATAAAACTGCATTTAAAAATTCAAAAGTGACAATCGACAGAAAGTTGTTTCTCAAAATGATCAGTAAAATTAACAAACATTTAACTGTCTTGACAAAGAAATACAGAGACTGGTTGTAAATAGCTAAAATTGAAATGAAAGGACAGGAATTGCTACCAATCCCACAGAAAACAATTATTTTAAAGATTATAAAAACATTTTATGAACAATTGTACACTAAAAAAACAAGCTACCTGGATGAACTTGACAAATTCCTAGAAACACACAAGCTACCTACACTGACAAGAAGACATAAAAGATCTCAACAAAACAATAACAAGTAAAGAAATTCCATTTGTCATCAAGAACATCCAACAAATGAAAGCCTAGGTCCAGATGTCTACACAGGTTAATTTTTTCCAAACATTCAAAGAAGGATTAACACCACAATAAGATAGGATTTCACACTGACTAGGATTCATGCAATTAAAAACCAAAATGGAAAATAACATTTGTTGGAGACAATGTGGTAAAATAGGAAACTTCATATATTGTTGTAGGGAATGTAAAATGGTGGAGCCATTGAGAAAACAGTTTTTCCACTCCTCAGACAATTAAATATTTAATTACCATATGATTCTGTAGTCTAATTTTCAAGAATATTCACAAAATTATTGACAGTACCAACTGTAACACCGATACTCATAACAGCATTATTCCCAATTACCAAATAGTGGAAGGAACCTGAAATAGCCAGGGTTTAGGGAAAACAATGAAAAAGATATATATTTATAAATATTATGAGATTTTTATAATAACTATCTCATGCAACTGTGGGGATGGGTAGTCCAAATTCTGCATGGCAGGCCACAAGCTGGGAACTCCAATGAAGGATTTTGACTGAATCTGAAATAGATATGGAAATTCTCTCTTCTGGCTGCTGAAATAATCACTTTTTTAAAAAAGATTTTTTTAAGTTATTTATCTCCCACCCCTCCCACCCCCAGTTGTTTTGCACTTGCTGTCTGCTCTCTGTGTGTTCTTCTGTGTCTGCTTGTCTTCTCTTTAGGTGGCACTGGGAACCTATCTTGAGACCTTCTGGATTGGAAGGAGGCTGCTCAATCTCTTGTGCCTCCTCAGCTCCCTGGTCTGCTGTGTCTCTTATTGTCTTGCTTCTGTGTCTCTTTTTGTTGCATCATCTTGCTGCACCAGCTCCCTGCATGGGTCAGCATTCTGTGCATATCAGCACTCCCTCCTGGGCCAGCACTGCTGCACAGGCCGGCACTCCTGTGTGGGCCAGAACTCTTGCGTGGGCCAGTACTCCTGCTTGGGCAAGCATTCTGTGTGGGCCAGCTTGCTTTTCACCAGGATGCCCCGAAAATCGAACCCTGGTCCTCATATATGGTAGATGGGAGCCCAATCACTTGAGCCACATCTGCTTTCCATGAAATAATTACCTCTTTTAAAGCCTTCAATTAATTCAATGTGATGTCTCACACTGTTGAAGGCAGTTTCCTCCATTGATTGTAGATGTTATCAGCCATAGAGGCAATCAACTTCCTGATGACTTAAGGATTTAAGTCCACAAAATATCCTCATAGTAACAATCAGTCCAGTGCTTGCCAGATGAAACAACTGGACACAATAACCTGGCCAAGTTGATCCAAGACCTTAACTGTCACAGAACACAAGCATCTATCAACAAATATGATGGGGTAGTTTGAGGCTTTTATGGACTCCTAGAAAATCATATCCTTAGAGCTATTCCACTCTGTGGAGGTAAAATTCTTATACCTAGGACCTATTGATTAGATTACTTCCATAGAGCATGAACAAGGATGAGTCATAGTCCTCTTAAAGAAGTCCTACATGAACAGAATGAATAGGTAGGGAGAAAAACAGAGAAATCCACCGAAGCACAGAGAAAAAGCCACAGGAGCAGACAGAGAAGGCCACAAAAACAAAGAGCTGAAAATAGTAGAACCTGAGAGAAAGGGAGCCAAAACCTGAAACAATGAAACCTGGAAGAGAAGGGAAAGACTATCAGATGTCTCCATGTGATGGTCTTAAGAGAGAAAGCATCATCTGACGATGCCTTGATTTGGACACTTACACAGCCCCAGAATTATAAGTTTGCAACCTAATAAATCCCCATTGTAAAAGCCAACCCATTTTTGGTATACTGCTTCTGGCAGCTTCTAGCAACTGAAACTTATGTGGATAAGCAAAATGTTATTTCTACATACAATTGAATATCATTCAGCCAAAAAAGCATGAAGCTCTAAGTGCTAAAATATGGATGAACCTTGAGGACATCCTTTTTTTTTTTTAAATAAGCCATGGAAAAATATTGTAGGTACTCACTCATATGAAATAGTAAGAATATAGAAATTCATGTTCAGAAACTCGAAAACAATTTGTTTGGTAGAGAGTTTCTGTTTGGGATGATGGAAATATTTTGGTAATCAATGGTGGAGGTGGAAGCACCACATTGTTCATGTAAAAAACCCTATTGAATTGTATATGTGAAAGGGGTTAAAAGGGACATTTTAAGTTGTATAAATGTTATCACAAGATTTTAAAAGCATAGATGATCCAACAAAAAGATTGAAACCTAAGGTAAACTATAGACTATAGTTAATAGTATAGAAATTATAATATTGTTTTATCAATTTAACAAAGTTACCATAAAGCAAAATGTCATTTAAAAGAAAAACTCTGTGTGTGTGTATCTGTGATTGTGTGGAAGGAACTTAAGTGAAGACTGGTCAAACAGTTTCTGTAAAACTATAACTGTTCTGATGGAAACAAATGAGGTTAGAGATATATATTTCTCAACAGGACCTCATTGACTGTCAAAGTAAATAATAGCAAGGCTCCTGAGGGCTCTGGGGATATCCAGACACTATACATAGGGCAGACATAGTCAGGAGTTGGGCACTCTGCCAGTTGGCCTTACTTTGGAATTTATGCTTCTAGTGAGACAGAGTTGGATTCAGTTGTGGTTACCCTACACATGGCTCTACTGCCCCTTCTACTTTAACTTATAGTTTGTACTAGAGTTGAAAAGTATATAGCCAAGAGATTAAATCTTTGGGCTGTCCATGTACCAGCTGGGCCCTGAAACT
This sequence comes from Cabassous unicinctus, assembly GCA_029593785.1. NCBI lineage: Eukaryota > Metazoa > Chordata > Mammalia > Cingulata > Chlamyphoridae > Cabassous > Cabassous unicinctus. Next base: position 6,995 of record JAQZBX010078866.1, read on the forward strand.
CAACAGAGTTGTAAAATCTACTCTCTTCATTGGGCTCACCTAGGACAACTAACAAGGAGATGATGATGGACAACAGCCATCTCAAGGACAGAGAGTATCTGAAACTGCAAGCAAGATAGTCCCATCCATCTGCCCCATGGGGTCTAAGCCCCCTTTAAATTAGAGGTGGAATGGGCATTCCCATCCCAGAATTCTCAGGATTAGGGAATGAACAACGGACTAGAGTGGACATACTATTATTCTACTATAGACTTACTGTGTTTCTAGCAATGGGAGAACTTTTATCATTGATGTGGAAGCAGTGGCCAATGGAGGTTCTCAGCGGAAGGAGAGGGAAAAATAGGTGTAATATGGGGGTAATTTTGGGACTTTGGAATTGTCCTGAATGACAATGCAATGACAGATACAGGCCTTTACCTATCTTGTCATAACTTAAAAAACCTGTGGGAAAGAGTGTAAACTACAATGTAAACTATAATCATCACTTACTGACAATGCTCCAAAAGGTGTTGATCAATTGTAAAAAATGAACCACATTAATGAAGGATGTTGCTAATGTGGGAAAATGTGGGAGGGCTAGAGAGCAGGGCAAATGGGAATCCCCTATATTTTTTATGTAACATTTATTTAATCTAAGTATCTTTTAAAAAATTAAAAAGTATACTAAAAAATAATAGGGTGGCATATGACATCCTGTATTTTATGCAGGATTATTCTGTGAACCCACAATTTCTATAAGAAAGAAGAAAAAGTTTTTAAAAATGATAAAAAAGCATTATACTCTGTGAAATAATCAAGGCACTTAAATACAAATAGTGTATGGTTTCACTTTATGAATTACCTAACAAATTCATGCAGACAGATATTAGATTAGAGGTTACCAGAGGATGAGAAAGGTGGAGAACTGGGAGTGTTGGTTGAGGTTATAGGGTGTTTATACATTTGTGAATTTTATAATAAAATTAATTTTTAAAGTGTTACATTGATTCTTCATATTGGAAAATTTACTCAGCATTTTTTGCTAAATCCCCATAATTGGAAGTTAAAATTGAAGGATACAACAGAGTTTCCATATAATTGAATAAGGGCCAAAGCCCTATGAAGAAAATTCATTTTTCTCCCCCTCCTGATACATTCATAATGAGGACATTGACAAGTCCTGAGAGATTGGGACGACATGGACCAATTTGTCTAATTATAGCTTGTGAGAAATGAGCTCTCACGATCATATAAAACAAAATATCCAGTTGGGACCTACACTCTTTCAGATTGTGAATCCCACTCAATCAGGCTTTCATCTGAGAGTCACTGTTTGCATAGGGAGGTCCATGCCTGACCATATCTTCCTTCCAGGCCAGAGTACAGAGTCTCAACCTCCATCACTCACCTGGCCAAGAAGCAGCAATGGATCCACAGTCCGTGGTGATGTCCCAGGAAAAACACAGCTCAGTCCAGTGAGTTGCAAAGGATATCTTGGATGTAGTAGGGTGTGTAGGAATATGTTTCCTTATCTTAGAACCAAGCAGAAGAGATAACCAAATGTGAGAATGTTGAAATGCAAAGTATCAGTTCAGAGGCTTATGGAGATTCTATTCTTAATTCCAGTAGGGATTACATTGCTGCCATTCTTAGGCCTTCTTTCTCCACCACCCATTCCATCATCAATAGAAATATCCTCTTCCTGAACAGAAAGGAGTCACTCTAAATTGTCTGGTAGGCACTACTAAATTATCATAAAGGTGAGCATTATGAAAATGAGGAGGAGGAAGATGGGAGAAACTAAAATATCATTAAGCATTATTGAAGGCTTCCTAGTGCAAGGCTTTGAGCTTACTTTCTAAATAAATTCCCTCCTTTCATCTGCGTAATCATCCCCAAGATTCATGTGCAAGTATGATTGCTATATTATAGATGAAGAAATGAGCATGCCATTTTTAATTAATTTTTAACAAGTTCTGGTATAAAAAGGGGTGAAACTAAGTTTCAATATGGGTGTTGAGACTCCAGACACAATGCACCTGGCCAGTATTCTCCCCTGACTATCCAACCTGCAATTTCATTTTGGTTGTTTCTCCAGTCAGAGTGGTTGGATGGAAATTATAATGTACTATTGATCTGATTCCTCAGAAACTATAGAGTATGTGGTGTAATAGGAAGACAGATTTAAAAAGAACTCATTTAATTAATGATTGTACTTTAGTTCATAGGGACAAAGTACATGCATTACAGCTTCCACACAATGGGTGGCTTCCTAACTGTGCTTTCATCATTTCCAGTGAGATGCAGTAGGACTAGAGAAAAGGAAAACAAATATTACTTTGTTGTTCTTTGTCATGACTCTTGTTTGGAACCTAATATTCTTCAATTAATAGTCTCTCCAATATTTTATTATTAAAAATTTTGGCAAATTTTCATAAAAATTAAAACAATAAATCTAAATCAAGGACAAGGGGAAAGGACATCATATTGTGTGGTCTGAGACACATTTTAGGATTTCTAGTTATTCCATGGTCCAAGTACTTGAGATAAGGTAAGAATCGACTTTCCTGATATAATTGAAAAAAAAGCAATTAAATATTTCTTGAGATATTATATCATCAATAAATCTGGAACACAAATAATCATAAAAATCTAATATTCAAGACATGACTAGATATTTATTGCATCAAGAAATTCCAGGGGATGAAAAATACGGTACTCAGATATTGGTATTCTCCCTTTACAAAGAGGAATGTGTGTCTTTTTTCTTCAGACCTACTCTAGTCCTAAAGTGCAAAGAGTAGCAGAAATACCAATTTCTCCTATTGACAGAGAGTGAAATTATCTATGAATTAGTCAAATGACCTACTCTTTTAAAGGGAGTTTTATACAATAAATATAGTATACCATTGGGTTTTCCATGAGTAGTACTTCAGTTTACAGCAGAGTTTGCAGTCTGAGAATGTAAATATTTCCTACATAAGATGGAAATTTCATGTGGAACAATCATAAAATGACTATTACTAGAATGACATCAGGTGTATTTCTGATTCTAGAGCTTTACAATAAGAGGGAGTAATTTATTATGTTTCTTTTTTCTACTGTGAAACAAATATAGGCAATTAATTGTAAATTTGAACATGTGTAGATATTATTATGCCTACAAGTAGGATCCTTCATTTATGTTATAGAAATTCTCATTTGTATGAATGGAGAGGGGAAGGAAATTTTTGAAAGGATTGTTGTAAAAAAATATTGATTAATAAAATGAGTTTTATCCCCCATACAATAACATGCATCAGTAAAACTAGATTTTAGAGGACATAAAACAAACTGTTTTAATAAACAAGAATTTTTTGAGGGTGATAAGTAGAGGAAAAGACAATTTAGGAAAATTTACAAGAAAATTCTTTCTGAATACTTAAATCATTTATAGCACTATAGAAAAATTGTCAGGTAAATGTACCAGCAACATTAATAACAGTGGTTGTCTTAGATAGAATTACAAGTGAAGAGAATAATGTAGGAATAGGAGAAAAATAAAATGTTTTTTGCAGTATTTCCTCTATGAGATAAAAAGCTAATATTTTAAATGTGTGCACTTTTAATTTAGTGCTTAGGTATTAATTATAATAATAGATAAAATTAATGGAACATTTAATAAGTCCTTGACATTTTTCTAGGGCAATAATTCTTAACTTTAGAGGTACTTAAGATTACCAATGGCCTCCTATGTAGAGCTCCTGATTTTCTGGGTTATAAACTATAGCCTGGGCTTCAGTATATTTTAACAGAACCAAGGTAATTATAAACATGAACTAGGGAGGAGCAGGTGTAGCTAATTAGTTGAGCACTGCTTTGCATGTATGAAGTCCCTAGTTCAATCCCTGGTACCTCCTTTTTAAAAAAAGGAAAAAAAAAATCAACCAGAATAGTAAACTACCACACTGAGGAATCTTCATATATAATTTTACTAAATTTCTTCCAAAAAACCTCTAATGTAGGTTAAATCATCAAGACAGACGATGCATACACTCACACACACGCACACACAAAGAGGGTATGCTAAGGCTATTCCCTGTACAAGGTGAATGTGTAGAGAGTTCAGAGTCCTCATGAAAAGACTTATTCTTCCCTGGTTTAAATCTCCAGCTAATGCCAAAGGGGAGAACACCAGTGTTTCTTATCAGCACAACCATATGTGGGAGGGAAGCAAATCCGATGGCAAGTCTTACATACTGTCTGGAGTCAAACATCCAAAAACTGGCGTCAGATCATTTATTAAACAGTTAATCTAAGGTATTAATAAATTGTCCAAACCAGGAGAATGTATTTCATTGCATTTTGATAAAATAAATACATTTGACTGCTTTGTAATGTCCTTTTAATAATTAGACCATTTTTTCTTAAAAGCAGGAGAATATTTCTAATTATTTATGTTTTTCAATTGGAGAAAATGGTTATTTAACTGCATTGATGCATTTTTTTCAACTCTATATCTTGTTCCCAGTGTCTCTAGTAGGTGTCTAGAACAACTAAATTAATGAAAAGGAACACTAAGGAGAATGGGTTTGTGAAAACTGAGAGGTATTGCTTAGGTACCAGGGTGTATGTTCCTTGAGGGTGAATATTTTATACATGAATTATTTGAATTTGAAAAAAAGATACAGTGATGGGTGTCTGTCTACAATTTCCTTATAACAACCCTCTTTTCTTTTCCAAATATGTCTCTGCTTTATGGAACCATAGAATCTGACCAGTGTCTCAGAATTCATCCTCTCAGGGCTCTCAGCTGACCCAGAACTACAGTCCTTCTTATTTAGGCTGTTTCTGTCCATGTACCTGGCCACTTTGCTGGGGAACCTACTCATCATGCTGACCATCAGCTCTGACTCACACTTCCACACTCCCATGAACTTCTTCCTCTTCAACCTGTCCTTGGCTGACATTGGCTTCACCTCTACCACAGTCCCAAAAATGGTTATGGATTTCCACACTATCGGAAGAGTCATCTCCTGTACAGGCTGCCTGATTTGGGCATCCTTTTCTTATCTTTTTGTATATTTGGACAATATAAGTCTGACTGCAATGGCCTATGACAGGTTTGTGGCAATCTGTGAGCCCCTCCATTATCCAGTTATACTGAACCCCGGCTGTGTGGCCTCCTGGTTCTGCTGTCATTTATCATCAGCTTCTTGGACTCCCAGCTGTACTGCTTAACGGTACAACTAATATGCTGTTCAGATGTGAAGATCCCTCATTTCTTCTGTGATCCTCCTGAACTCATCAAACTTGCCTGTTCTGACCCCTTTTCTAGTAAGATATTAATAAATTTTATTGGTGCCATCTTTGCTGGCTTTCCATTATCAGGGATATTTTTCTCTTACACATGAATTCTTTCCTCTTGAGAGTCACATCACCAGGTGAGAAGTATAAAGCCTTTTCCACCTGGCCTCTCACTTGTCAGTTGTTTGCTTATTTTATTGGGCAGGCATGGGTGTGAACCTGAGTTCAGCTTACTCACAGTCACCCAGGAAGAGTGCAGTGGCCTTGGTGATGTACACCATGGTCAACTCCATGCTTAACCCCTTCATTTACAGCCTGAGAAACAGGGACATCAAGAGGGCCCTGTGGAGAATCCTCAGGACAAATCCCCATCTCAGTAACTGCCGTGTTTTTGTATTCTCTTCATATCTCTTTCCTGAATATTGTTCCTTTTTCACATCTTTTGGGGTTTACAGGATCATAGCTGTGGAGTCGGACATTTTATATAACTTTCAATTCCTTTGGTTTTTTTTTCATTTTCAATCACACTTAAACTGGAATCAATTTAGGATTAAGGAAAAAATGTATGCACATGGTAACAACCTATTAAATATAGATATCTTCATTGTGGTCGTCTACTCTAAGGATAATTCCATTCAAGTAAATTGCTTGAACTTATAATATATTTTAACCTGGATTCCTGATAAGCCATTATCATTTAATCTTTACACAATTAGAATAAGAACAGTGTAAAGGTTGGAGCTAAATATCATTTGGTTTTTACTCCAAACTAACACAGTGAAGGCAGAGATGTATCCCACATCTACTTTCAAAATGATGTATAAGTTACTCATTGTCTCACAAGAAAATGTCAAGATACTTTGCTATCCTTACATCCAGCATTTTCCTTCGTCCATTCCAATAGATCCTCTGTATTAAAGCCTAAGAATTGCTGTGGGCAGAAATAATATGGTTTGCTTTTATTATTAGGGTGATTAAGAGGGATGTATTATACACCATCTAATATTATGTGCAAGAATAATAGATATAGTATAATGGATGCATTTTTGATAAGTTCTATGAATAACACAGGGAAAAAATTGTGAATCATAATTGCTCAGTTAGACATTTTATACTTAATGAAAAACTATATTTGCCTTTCTGTTTAATCAAGGATATACATCATGTGTGTGGAAACTGTAATAGTCAAAAAGCAAACCTCTAATTTTACTGTATATTTTGTATTGAACTGTTTACCCAGTTTAGACGTGTTTTTGGTCTTGGTTCACATTGTTGTGGACCTATTGTAAATGCAATCTCTTCTATATGTAACTTCAGTTAAGGCATGGCCCAACAGAATCAGGCTTCAGTACAGATTACTAGAGTCATTTATTAGTAGAATTAAAGTCAGATAGTGATAACAGCAAGGGCAGCAGCCAGAAGCTGGAAGTCAGCAAAACCCAAAACGGAGACATTGGCATGTTCTTGCCATTTGATGGAAAAGCCAAGAAAAGCCAAAGTTTTCCAGCAAGCAAGAAAATCAAACAAAAGGAAGGAGAGTTCTAGTCTCCTGAGCTTATGAATTCCAGTTATAAAGCTAATCCATTGTATTATAGCAGTTAAAAAAATAAAATGCTGTGTCACCCTAATGAACAAATGGGACTTTTTGCCCATTTTTCTTGCTGTCCACCAAACAAGTTTAATTGCAATATAGTATTAAAATTTAAAGACCCATATTTTTGGCTACATTTTCTGTTATTTAATGTATATCTAGGTTAAGTTTTATTACTGAAAAATAATTTATGCTTCTGTAGCCTAGG
>JAQZBX010078867.1:0-14057 GCA_029593785.1 Cabassous unicinctus
GGTTGTGTGGGGTGTTTTTGGGGGTGTGGGCGGTGGGGAGCATGGGAATCCCTGTAGTTTCTGAGTAATATTTGGGTAATCTAGGCACCTTTATAAAATGTATATATATATATAACAAATAACATTTATGTAAACAAATGCACATATATGCATATGTATTTATATATCATTTTACAAATAAAAAAAATTAAAAAAAAAATGGAGGGAATAAAAAGATGAATGGTTCGTAGACACTGTTTTTGAGAAACTCATAGTGTAATGGGAGATAAAGACAAAGAGATAAATTACAATGCAATGTTTTAAATGCTACAATTTTAGTAATCACTGTTTCTGACACACATTTTCTGAAGAGAAAATATGAAATCGAGTGTCTTCCCAAACATCCAAGATGTAGAGAAAGATGGTAAAGGAGTCTAGCCTGGCTTTTATTTCGTGAGAAAATAAAGCAAAACAAAAAATATTCATAGTAATCATTCTCTTTTTTGTGCCTGGTAAACAGTATTAATATAACATTTTCCTTTAAGTATGGATTATAATTCGAGGGCGTAAACCCACATTCAAGAAAACAAATAAATACCAACTCAGCTGTAGATGTGTCACAGTTTTGACCAACTTGAAATCAGTATGGAAGATTTGGGCCTCTATGGGTCAATGGGTCAATGGGTATTATGTTGGTCATACCCTAAAACTGAGTGCTGTAGATTATTGATATAATTGAGAATTTATATAAATTATATGATTATTTTTATGTGTGTGTCTATATTAATTTTAGTTCTAGTATATAGCAAAGTAATATACAAAGCATAGGTGGAATAATAACATTCTCTTGGTAGGGTTCAGTTATAGAAGCTGAATGTTACAATGCCCCCTGCCATTTCTGATACAAATGTTTTTAATGTTATTTAAAATTCATGTACAAGAATGTCTAAGAAAATATAACAATCTGTACTTGAGCTCAAAATGAAAACAATGCAAATGTGAACATATCATTATGCTAAACAAAGACATTTAAATGAAAATGTTTAACATCCAAATTTTCTATAAAAACATGATGATGCAATACAATTGTTTCTATATAGAAATGTATATGTCAAGCTAACAGGCTGAGCTCTTTGTTGGACACTCATCTGCCATAGAAGAGCTGTGAAAGCCCAAATAGACACTATTTGTTTATTGGAATACTGTAGGAGCTTTTTGCCAAAAAACAATGTTTCACTTAAGGATATATACTCTAAACAATGACAAATTCTCTATCATTGCAATACTGAAGGAAGAATATTAATTTAATTGAGAATTTTAGTGGAAAATTATTTCTATTTACCACTCAAAATCATGTCAAAATATTGTAACATTTTAAGCAATACTATGACACATATAATAGCATTTAAATGTGCAGGTGAATTTAAAAATATTCGTTTTGCTTATCAAACATACTGAGTTCTTATTTAACTCAAATTCTACTGATTATCACTAGTTAAAGCATCATGCTCAACTAATAGTTATTTACTCAATGCATTGGTGAATACTTTTTTTTTAATCTTACTACTCTCCTATTATATATTTAGTCTCTGTTAGTTAAAAGCAACTATTTAAACCTATTAAAAATACTCAGAATGGGTTGCAAAAAGTATACATGTATTCATATTTTCTGCTCCCTTTTTAAAAAAAATATTTTTCCTATATTACTTCAAAGTCAAAATCCACCTGTTAAATTATTCTACATGCCATAGTACTTGTGGCCTTAGTGGCTTGGTGAATTAAGGAAAGGATAAGCTTAATTCCAGATCAGTGTAATTTCTGTTGTTCTCACATTCAATATTGTACTTAATTTATGGTTTCACTTTAAAAGATGAACAATTTGTAGACCAATTGCAAACATGACAAAGCTACATCACTTGGAGGATTGTGAAACATAATAGAGTTAGACAGACTTTGAATTCTCTTTCCACAGCCTATTAGAATTTACAGCTTGTGTAACCTCTCCAACTTTCACTCCCCTCATATGAAAAATTAAACACAGTATTACTTAAGAGGTGTCATTGCAAAATAATAATAATAATAATGTATAAGGGCTAGCAAATTGTCTAGTATACAAAGTGCATTTGACAAATGGCAAAAATTATTTGTATGAGCTCATTTTATTCTTCCCATAATTTGCATAAATTTTAAAATCAGCCTCTGGAATAAAAGACTAAAATCAACCAAATATATATATATACGTATATATATATATATGTTTATTCCTCAATGAATACTACCTGTACTTAGAGTTGGCACCTGTCATTATAAATGACCTAGATCAGTGAAATTTTAACAGTGAAATAGTGCATGGCTCTCAGTAAACTAACACACAAGAGTTGTATTATGATTTTTTCCTTTTCAAATTATTGTGCATATAAGGATATTAAGTCAGAAATAAATTCTGTCTTTAAATTTTTTTCTTCCAAGTTCACATGGAAATCATATCTAAATGGAATAGGTATTCAGAGAAGGGAACTACCACCAAATCAGACACTTTCTGTTTTGACTGTTATCTCAAGTTACATCCTAGATCCTGTTGAATAGTTACTTGGAATGAGAACATATTAAAGAATACAAAAGAGGTTCCACTTAAGTCTACTAACCTGCAGTGGTAAACCATAATTATTCTTCTGAAATTGACTATTTAGTACATGTCTATTTGTATTAAAAACACATACAAACAATTTTTGAAATATAGGCATGTTTAAAAGAGAGAAAGAAAATCAGCACAACTTATACCTTTTTATGTAAGTCTGCAGAGATGATATGAATTTTTAAGTAAGAAGATATAGGTAATTAGGTTAGTAGATGCTATTCAGAGTTACTATCATATTTAGTCAAAATGATTGATGCTTACTATAGTCAAGAAAGACAGAATGGAGATATACATATTGATATTTAATTTAGGTCATGGGGCTATAAAGTAACAGAGAAAATAAGGATGATAAAATGAGAAAAGGATAAATTGTCATTATAATTTTAATTGGAAAAATTCATTCATTAAGAATGTTATTAGATTTTGCCAGGTAACTGCAGTATGACATTGAGTCAAATGGTTCAATTTTAGTACTTTTTTTTCAGATGTAATTTATTTCATGGAAAGCAAAATAACTTTCTGTAATCAATCATATTGATTTTTTTTTTATATTGTAGATGACTTATAGCAAAGGACGTCATGGCATCTCTATCTTCCATTTCCATTTGTATTGATAATAACTTCATTTAGTAACATACAATATCATTTAATGCCACAATTAAATATGCAAATTGTGGTATTTTTCAGTGTGTAAAGTATGTTGCAACAAAGTCACCTTGAAAAGCTAATATTTACGTATACTTTCAAAAACATAGAGCATATTTCACCTGAAAATCTTATGGTTCCATACAGGAAAAAAATCAGATAAAAAACTGAAAATGTTCAAAATGTAAGAAATCCAGAAAGCTAAATGGTAACAGGGAAAATAAAAAAATAAATCAAGAAGAAGAACAAATTTCAATTATGAAGGACTATAAATAAACTGCATTATTTAGTAATGAATTCTCTAGCAACATCACAGCTTTAGCTGATTCACTCTTCATCTTTTCTGGTCTTTTTGCATTTCTTTTTTTAATCAAGGAAAAGCAAATTCTATTATGAAACTTTGTTTTACATTTAGATGTACCATTTGCCTAATGTGTGGGCCTGCCTTATATGCAGCTTTACTAAATTGTGCACAAAATTACATGTCAAAAAACATAAGTACTTATAAGATGATGCTAAACAATGTACATATGGGTAGTTACCATTTTCTTTTAACTCGAGTATTTACTGCGGTGAATGTTGTAATATATGAAATGTGAAATTCTTCTAGTGATAGCCAGTAAAATCAGAGACTACCTAAATTGGATGGCATGTCAAAGTATAAAACTTGTTCCTGTCAAGCATGGTATTGAAAGTGACATCATCATAACCTTACATAAGTGTGTTTGATTGATGGCATAGCCAAATAAATGTAATAAAGAACAATGAAACATTTGATATCTAATAACATATTATCAACCTGCTTTAAAATTTCAGTTTTTCAGCTTTACCTCCTGGTGGTTCTAGGATTTATGTGAAGGTTAGATGACAACTAATATTTCGTTATTTTTTCTTCAAAGCAGATAAATGCCTTGAAAAATAAGTTTGACTAGTTCTTAACTACCCTCAATCCTCAACATTAGTTTACTTAAACAAGTAAATGTACTTAGACAATGGAAATACACATGGGAAATCAATTTTAATTTTATTCTAAATTTGAAGCATGCCATAAAAAATTTCACCCAGAAGATATTCTATCTAAATATCTTATATATTTCTTCAAAAACGCCATATTTAAAAGATCCCAGAAACTTAATTCCAAGAAGCTTTTAAAATGTATCCTGTTTTCTCCTTTAACAATGCACTTAGAATCTTCCACATGCTTGTTTTAGTTTCCTAGCCTGTTCAAAGCAATACTATGAAATGGTTCAGCTTAAGCAATGGGAATTTATTCATTCATGATTAGAGTCAGGGAAAATGTCAAATCAAGGCATCATGAAAACCATTTTCAGGAGATCCTTGGTTCCAATGCCACATGGCAAGGCACATGGAGGCATCTGCTGGTCTCTTTCTTATCTTCTGGCTTTCCTTAATTGCAGCTTCTTGCTTCTATGGCTTTTTCCCTCTGACTCTGCATTCATTCCCTTCATAAAGCACTCCAGCAATAGGATTAAATCCCTTCTGCAATGAAGTGGGTTACAACTTAACTGAAGTATCCTCATCAAAACATACAACTTACAATGTGTTTACACCTACAGGAATGGATTTAATTTAAGAACATGTTTTTCTGGGGGACATACAGCTTCAAACAACCACAAGGCTCTTTTTTTTTTTTTTAATTTGAGCAATTAGTTAAATTAAACTAAGCCAAAATATTCAGAAATCATTGAAATAAATCTGGAAATGATCTTGATAAGTAGCTCTCCTGATCTTCCCTCAGTTTCCCCATTCGTACTAACATTTGTTCTCTGCCTCAGAACTAATGTAATTATATTTAGTAAGGCATTTAATGTTCTTTATGCTCAAAGGTGCTATGAAAATAATATGTTTTATTATCAGTACTCTTTAGCTTTCATGTGTACATCACTCAAATGAAAGTCAATAAAGGTTATGGAACTTTGAGTTCTGTTCAGTCAAAATATATTTATATTAATTAATGATAGAATGGGAACTGTCATAATGTTTTAAAATATTGTAGATTTTTTATGTATGTTGTGTATGTGTAATAGAATAATTCTTGAAAATTCCCATTTTTAAAAGAATGTCTACATAAAATGACATTATGGCAAATTTTGTAAAATATGGCATAAATATATCCATATTTCACATTTGTAAACAAAATAGAATTTCTTCAACAAGGAAGAACAAATAAATGAACAAGAGTATGAAATAGTTTTATGGCAAAATATTATATATAATCCAGCATTTCCTTATTTATGTTTTTTCCTCCTATACATTTTGCTCAAATATACTGCAAGAGTAATATTATTTCCAAATGTACCACCTACTATCATTTCCTTTCAGATGGCCATGTAGGATTTTCTTATCAGTGTATAATATAGAAGGAAAATAATTGTACTTGTTTTCAAAACACAGGAGTCCTTACATAGCACTTTGTGTAACTAGGCTGCTACCATGGCTAGACGTGAAAATTTTTAAAATAATTTCTACATATACATTATTTATTAAAGCATTTTCATATGACCAAATGATATAATTAATATTAAAGTGCTTTGATAAAAATATACCATTATTTAGTTATAAGGTTTTAGGAACATTTCCCTTCTTCCTTAGGCTACCAGAGACATTGCACAAATAATTCTACTTTTCCAAAGCAGGAAATATTTGGAACATTGCTAAGCAGAAGCACAGATCTATGGATCAAATCAGATATTTTAAGCAAAATATTTTCTAAAATGTGAAAAAGTCATGTGGGAACGTACAAGAAGTAAATAAAACAAACAAAACACTTAAATGAATGATGTAATTGAAGGAATAAATGTAGTTTGTGGTGGATATTATAGATGGAAATAGCGTAATAATTGTTGGTCAGCTGTCTTTCACCATGATTTTCATATTTGTTTTCCTTCCTGCCTTAGCAGTGAGGGAATGTCAGAGACATCCTCAGAGGGATGGAGACTTTGCAAATGGAGGAATCATTGACTACATCATTTGCTTCTTAGTGCTTCTCCAATTCCATAGCACCAATGTTGAAAGAGGTTTTTGGACATTCTTTGGAGAGAAGAACTGATTAAATCCTAAACTGCTAAAACTAACATTTAAGCAAAGTATACTAACTATGAGATTACCATTAATAGTAGATCATCCACACTTCTTTCAGTCTATTTCTTACAAATTCACAGGCAAAATTAAATTTCCCAAGAAAAAACATTTCTTAAAAATCAGGATGAAATATTGATTAAAGGAATACTGTCATAGTTGCATATACTAACTCTGATGGTTTTATGCAGGATGGACCCCAGAAAATAATTTCCTTATAACTAGTCCAACCCATTTCTGGTACATTGCTTTCGGTAGCTTTCAGCAAACTAAAACACTAAATAATTTTCCAACTAATTTTTAAATTTTAAGTAAATTGTTTCTTTAATTAATAGAGCAAATACTTTTAAAAAGAAATAAGGAGTATATGAAAAGGCTCCTAACTATTCTTTTAACACCCTGTTTAATATGGAGGTATAGGAAATGTGAAAATGTGCAGAGGGTTAAGATGAACATTATAAGTTAGGTTAATTAATACACATAAAATTCTTTATGTTAAAGTTATTAAAGCCACTAAATTCTTGTACTAATATCATCTCCAGAATACAGATGAGGAAACCAAAGCACAGAGACATATGTAATTTCTCCCATCCAGAAGTTGGTAAGATGGAGTTCGTCTTAGAACACAAGCATTCAAATTTCAGAGTCCTTGCTTTTTACTGCTACACTATCCTCTCTCTAAAGACGACTTTGGATTAATGAAAGCCAGAAGAAGCCAATAGTTCATAAACAAGGAAGAGTTCAACTGTATCAACTTCACAAAAGACGAGGAAGCAAGATAATCCAAAAAATATCTTCTGAATTAATAGCATTAGTAGGAAAAGCCTCTGCAGAATGATGAAGACTGAGCCCATGCTGGGAAATCCTATGGAGAAATAGAGGACTGATTGTAGATTGACCTTTTAAAAATCATGAAAAACAGATAAGGCTATACCTGAAAGATGTAATAGGATCAAAAGATTGTTTTCTTTAAAATATATTGAGACAGAGGCATTTTGATTTGAAATAGAGAGTAGGGTGAACATTCTGAAGATACAGGAGAAACAGGCAATATTTGTTAATACTGAGTTCTAAGAAGGTGCAAGGGATTGATATTCAGGGCATGATTGCAAGAATTGACCTCAGATAGGAGGAGAGACATCTTCAATGAAATAGAGTTTGGAAAAGTAAGGAATGGGTGTTAATGTGGCAAACTTGGAGATTTGATGGTAAGAAATATTGTCCCATAGCTTAAAACTGATCACTGTAGAAGTGGGTTAAAAAAAATGGGGAGATTATGGAGGGACAAATGGTGGGAAGAGTGCAGAAAATGTGAATTTATCTAGAACAAGTGTATGGGTTCCCTACAAAAACACTCTCCTGACACTGCAGAAGGTATTTAGCAGTTTGATATTATTGATGAATTCCAAAAAGAAATATTGGATTATGTTTGTAAACTGGTCTTTTCCTCTGGGTTTATTAGAGTGTATTGGATTTAGAGGTTTTACTTTTACTTGATTACTTTTACCTTAATGATTAAGGATTTGATTGGACCACGTTAGTAGGACATTGAATCCCCACCCCTTGGTGGGCAGGAACCCACAGAGAAACCGCACCACAGAGAAGGGAGTTTGGAGACTTGAGCTGGACTCCTGGGAAGTAAACACACAGAGGAGTTTGTCATGAGGAAAGAGAGAAGGCCCAGGGAAGAGAGACAGAGCCATTTGCTTGATAGTCTACAGCTAGCCTTGCAGAGATTGCCGAGGAGCTGAGTCTGAAGACAAGCAGCCCAGGAAGAGAGGAACCCAGGAAACTTGAAACCTTGCAGACTTCGGCTGCCATCTTGCTCCAACACGTGGCTGTAGACTATGGTGAGGGAAGTAACTTACACTTTATGGCCTGGTAACTGTAAGCTTCTACCCCAGATAAATACCCTTCATAAAAACTAACTGATATCTGGTATTTTGCGTCAGCACCCCTTTGGCTGACTAATACAAGGTATGTGCAAGGTGGGACTTTAAAAAGAAGTGGACAGTTCAACAACTGGTATAAAAAATTGGTAGTTCTTCCATTGCTAGAATCACAATAACTCTATAGTGGAATACCAGTAAGACCACTCTAGTCCATATTTTATTCCCCAATCCTGAAGATTCTGGGATGGTGGTACCCAGTCCACGATGAATGGGACTCTCTTGCTTGCAGTTGTAGATTCTCTCAGTTCCTTGGTATGGTGGTTGTCCATCCTCACCTCCTTGTTAGTTGTCCAAGGTGAGTCCAATGAACTGGATACAGGACTTGGAATTGTCCTGAATAACATTGCAACAACAGATACAAGCCATTATATATCCTGTCATAACCTACAGAATTGAGTGGGAGAGACTGTAAATTACAATGTAAACTGTAATTCATGCTTAGTGGCAATGCTCCAAAATATGTTCATCAAAGTGCAATGAATGTACCACCCTAATGAAAGAAGTTGTTAATGTGGGGAAAAGTGGGAGGTGTGGGGAGTGGGGCATATGGGAATCCCTTACTTTTTTATGTAACATTTTATGTAATCTAAGTATCTTTTAGAAAAAATAAAAAATATATTGAAAAAAAAAGTTGGTGGTTTCCCAAGAAACCATTCAAAACCCTGCAATGTGGTATCGCCTTCGATAAGCCTCCCATAGGACAACTGTTCATTCCCTTTAGAACCTGAATTACAGAGACTGTGGGCTCAGGGCAACAGTTAAAGAAATGACTGGGTGGTTCATGTCGCTGTTTTGAAGCATGGATATTATTTGAAAGTCTAAATAATAAAAACTGAAATCCACAGTCTCCTTCTTCTACCTTGTTCCAGAACACATCACATAAGGCTCATATTGTCTAAACAGGATATAAGAGGATCTTACAGAACTTGAATTTACACATATAAATAAATAATAGAAGAACCCTAGTGAAAAGCCCAAATTATTATTCTGCAACGATGCCCACTAGGCAATAACTTTTTCCATGGACCAGAAACCTTCAAATCTGCTTTATAAATGGTTCACTATATATATGAGGAATGCCTCTAATACAAAATATAGAGGTGTAAAGCATATACTAACGTATACACAAATCACACAAACACACATAAATATATACATACATGAAGCACATGAATTATAGCAGTGAAAAAAAAATAATTAAAAGAAACTAAATTTTCTGCAATTTAAGACAGGATATTGCAACATTGAGAAAAGAATAAGAGAAAAGAACATAAAATAAGCAAGAGTTCTTGGTAGATGGAGAAAAAATGATAGAAACATTTTTTAAAAGTATCAGCAAAGAACAAGATAAAGATACTTATATCATGATAAAATTACCAAAAGATGAACAAAGAGAACATCTAAGAAAATTAGATATTTAATACAGTAACAAAAGAAAGGCATTAAGACAGAAATTTTAAGGAAATTAGAAATAACATCATGAGTTTTACAATTAAAAAAGGATATCTTGCAATAAAAAAGTAACTTAGTAGAGTGTGATCACTTTTCTTAGATCCTTATGTTTGACCCTTTATTTTCATTTAAAGGTCAGCTCATTTATCACCTCTCTGCAAGTTTCCTACCCCCATCGAATCTAAAGAGGACTCCCTGACCTACTAAAAATTATCACATTAAAATAATCTGCATATCAGTTATCAATATCTTACTGTAAATTGTTTATTTTTTTTGCCTATTTCCACACACTGGAATATAAGTTCCATAAGAAATGGAATCTCATTTGTTTCGTTAAACCACTTAAAAGAGTACCTGGCATGTGATACATGCTTAATAATTTTTTGTCAATTTTTTTATTGTTGTTGAATTTTGGTTTGTTTCTTGTTTGAAACAAACACTAAGATTTCTCCTTCAGATATTAACATCTTTTAAAAGATACCCACTCTCAACTTAAATAACTTCTGTTTTTTTTTATTTTAATATTGGAATGTTCCTTTTTCTCTTCTCCACTCTGCTTTTGCAGCATTTAGATTTAATATTTGAGCTTTAATCTGTAAATCCTAAAAGGTAGCAAATTTGGGAACAGGCAAGAGTTATAAATTAACCCCTTCTTAAGTAAGGACCTACTGACAGCATCAGGAATTTAAGTAAAATGGTCCCCAAAATTCTTGGAAGAAATGAATAAAGAAGAAAATTATTTAAAAGTAGGAAAAACTGTATCATTATTTCACTTTTAAAAATTGTTTGATTTATTATATTACATAAAATGAAATAAATTCTGTGAAGCACTTAAAATATCTCACATTCAATGATTTCTAAAAATTATAACCCATAATTAATTTATAGTTAATCATTCTGAAAACAGATGGAAAATTAAATAGTTCTTAAATATTCAGATTTTTTTTAAAAAACCTTATTTTTGAAAATTCACAGTAAAATATTTTTAAAGGATAGCCACTGTTGTAGATATAAAGAGTATTTGACCTTTTACAGTTTTAGATTTTTCAGATCTATATTTGTCCTTAATTATTACAAATTTTACAGTACTATTTAACCTTGCTTCTATTATAATAATCTAATTATTCAACCTACCTTTTAGTATGTTCCCAGTATTCCAGTTATTACACATGATTATAAATGATGGAAGTGTTTGAAAGGACTCTGTTGCAGATGGTTAATTTCTTATTAATGGGTAGTAGAGTGCAGGTCATAAATCAGTATCTTGAAAAGAAAAGCCAGTCCCTTACTTTCCCTTAGTAGTCAAAGTAACTTTCTTATTCATGCACATTTTTCCTTTCTTGACATGACCACAAAGCTAACCTCTAAAACTGAAACAATTTTAAGAATGGTCACCTGTAGTAGGCAGAATTATCACCTCCCAACCACCCACATACAAAGATGTCCATAATCCCATGAATCTATGAATATGCTGTTTTACATGTTAAGGGAGAATTAAAGTTGCATGTCGAATTCATGTTGCTAATCAACTGACCCTGAGCTAGGAAGATTATCCTGAATTACACAGATAGGCCTAATGTAATCACAAGGGTCTTTATAAGTGAAAGGGGAAACAAGACAACATGATATCTGACCACAAACTCAGGAAGATGAGCAGATACTGCAAAAGGCAAGGAAACAGATTCTCACCTATAATCCCCTCAAGGGATGGCGTCCTGCTACCCCTTAATTTTAAGCCAATGAAAGCCATTTCAGACTTCTCACATGTATAACTGCAAGAAAATTAATTGGCATTATTTTAATGCAACAAATTTGTGGTAATTTGTTATAGCAGCAATAGACAACTAATACATCACCTATTTTCTGTCTGATTCTCACTATCTTGATGCTTTTTCCCACTCATTGTGTTATGTACCTCTTCCTCACATAGTTATCACACATTCTGCTAAACCGAATACTTGAATCATGTCCCAACTACCTATTGAAAGCTGCCATGTACCTTTTGCTTACCTTATGGATTACTATCTCTACCAACTACTCTTCTACTGTAACTTCTACTACTGCCAAGTCCACCAATATATGGCAAAAATTTACTATGTGCAGGTATTGTGTCAACCAAGGTATAATATTTTATCTAAATAAAAATAACTAATAATACTATCCTTATTTTTGTCATTGAAGTAACTGAAGATTAACAGCTAAATATTTTAGCTGGTTGTAGAGCAAGACAAATACAGATCTGTCTGGCTTCAAATCCCTTGTTTCAGACCACTATATTCTACTGTTTCCAAATATCAATAGAAATTTCTTTGAAATATTTCACCCATTACAAACTTTACATTACCAAGATTTGTACTAATTGCATAGAAGAGGAGGGCAAAGGCCTAAGATTAGGACGCATCTAAATATTTCCTAAATGTGAAAAGGGTATTTTGAGTATCTTTATAAGTAATGATAGCCTCCTCTTTATTATCATCAATCTTAAAACCACAGGTTTGAGTTCCAGCAGCTTTATTTCTAATTTAAGGATCTGGTCTCATTTTCCACATAAGGCAGTGCCAGTGTTGGCCACATGACTCAAGTGATACATTCTTATCCTCCTCCATGGTAATTTGGAATTTAGAATAACAACTAATCACAGTGGGTGTGGTCTCTTTAAAAGGAGATTTTTGAGTGTATGAGTTGTCAGCTGGCCATGTGCATATAGGAGGAGAGAAGCTTCATCTGCAGAACACACATACACTCACTATAAGGGGAGAGAGCAACAAAGATGTGTGTGCCTGTGTGTGTAGGTGTGTGTGTGTGGAGGGGGGGTTTCTAATCCTCCCTGGTATTTACTGAATTTTCTCTCCAAGTTCCCTTTGCTTTTGGTGCCGTTGAATAACTAGTATACTTACATTAAATTTCCTAGGAACCTCTTTTTTTTTTTTTTACTAGCCAAAGCAAGTTTCAGTTTTGTTCTTTTGGTATTAGAGAATACAGTCTTCCAGAGTTCTTCCTGTGTTCTCTGCAGGCAGTGCTCATAAGTGTCACGAAATATTATAGACATGACTTAATTCCTCAGCATTAATCAAGATCTTAAAAACAAGGACTGATTACGTCCCTTAATTTACCTCTGGTGAAAGTGTATTACTATTAAATGATTCATCTCATTTCACAACTGGGACTCAGACATGGACAGATTTATCTAATAGAAATGTATTTAAATCCTTTCAACTTAGGAAAAGCAAACAAAAAACAAGAATACATCTTATCATTTAGCAAAAAAAAAAATTAAAAACCCAAGACAGTCCTATTGAAATCATGTCTTATCATTTAGAAAGAAAACAGGTATGTCTGTTTTAGTGAAACTTGCTGCATACAAATACTGCTGTATTGTATTTGCTTTTAAAAATACTTCAATTATTCTTTAGAGATTGAAATTTGTTTTATAAAAGAGTTCTTTATATCTAATACCAATAGCAACATTAAACTAATAATGCTAACTGATGTCAGATTCTATCAAAGTCACATATCTGATAGCACATTAAAAAAATAAATTTCATTAATTTCATAAATCATTCCATTTAAGTAATACACATATTTCAGAATTTCAAAAGCTTAAAATTAATATTTTCATAAAATGTTTATGCATGCAAAGGTTTCATCACTCCCAGCTTACAATTTCTCCTTGAATTTTCTACAGTAACCATTTTATTTTGCATATTCAAACTTTGCAATGTCTTTAGTCAGAAAACAGTTATTGCTTTTTGTTATCTCTGATATCATGACTATAAGAAAAATAAAAGACATTTAAATAAGAAATATAATTTGAGGGAGTAGAAAGATTGAGCTTTGTGTCCTATCTTTACTTTTAATTCCCTATTAATAATCTTTCTAAAGTTTTTTTCTTCTATAACTGTAGTTTTATTTTTCGTTTAAGAAAAGTTGTTATTATCCAAGACCTTTTCTGAAATAAATAAATAAATAAATACAACAAAAATAAAACAGATCGCTATAGTATTATTACTGTTTCACTAATGTCTTTACCCAGTTCTTATTACAGATGAATGGGGAAAATGAAGAGTAGTTGTTAATGTGTTATTTAGTCAGTAAAATTCAATGGTTTTATGGCACACGAAAATATTTAGTTAATACTTGGTAATATGATCCTTCATTTTGGAAAAAACAACCATGTAAAAGAAAGCAAAAGTTGAAAGAAGGTTAATGTAAACAGCCCTAATAGTAACTAAATAAAAAGAGGAGACACCTTTATTTTAAGATACCTATCAGCACTTAGTTGGTAATTCTTT
>JAQZBX010078868.1:0-14058 GCA_029593785.1 Cabassous unicinctus
ATTAAACTAGAAATCAATAGTAAAAGGATATCAGTAACAATACTAAAATATTTAGAAAATAAATAACATGCTTATAAATAACTAATGGATCAAAGAGGAAGTTTCATCAGAAATCCAAAAAAATAATTTTGAACTAAATAAAAATGAACATAAACATACATATCAAAATCTCTAGAATATAGCTAAAGCAGTGGTTTGAAGTAAAATTATAACATTAAAAGCTTATGTTAAAAAATAAGGAAGATCTAAGAAACACTGTAACCTATTTCTACATCTTAGGATCTTAAAAAAACACAATTAAAAGCAAAGAAACAATAGAACAATAAAAACAATAGGAAAAAAAAATGAAACCAAAGCTAGTTAACTGAAAATATATAAAATTAATAAATCTAGCCAGTCTGACCAGGAAAAAAGAAGACACAAATTATCATAATCAAGAATGAAAGAGAAGACAACACAATAGACCCACAAACACTTAAAGGATCATAAAGCAATACTACAAACATCTCTATGCCTGTAGTGTCAACAAGTTAGATGAAAAGGACAAATTCCTTAAAGATGAAAACTACTAAAACTTACTCAAGAAGAAATAGATCGCCTGAATAATTCTATATCAAAATTAAAGAAAATGAATTTGTATTTTAAAACTTACCAAAAATTTCCATGCCCAGATGCTTTCATTGGTGAATTCTGCCTACCATTTAATGATGAATTAATACCAATTCTAAACAATATCATCCAGAAAATCAATTAGAAAAAAACACTTTCCAGCACATTTTATGAGATTAAATGAAAATCTAATTGCTAGATTTGATTGATAGTCATATTGATTGATATGAATAGATTTGACAGAAAAAGGACATTAAGGGAAAAAAAACTAAGGAAATCTGAATAAACTTTGCACTTTAGTCAATGACAATGTATCACCATTAGTTAATCAGTTGTGATGAATGACCACACTAATGTAAGATGTGAGCAATAGAGGAGACTGGGTGCTGAGTACATGAGAACTATTATAATTCTGTACATCTGAAACTGTTTTAAAATAAAGTTTATTTTTTAAAAATCCTACAAAAGTCAAAACCTATTAATAAAAAATTCTCATAAATCTAGTAATAAACTAATGAAGGGCACATACAAAAAAATCTATACCCAATAACATACTTGATGTTGACAGACTTAATACCTTATCCTTAAGATCAAGAACAAGGCAAGGATGTCCTCGCTCCCAATTCCTATTCAATATCATACTCTAAGTTCTAGCCAATGCACTAAGGCAAGAACACTACATAAAAGAAATACAGAATGAAAAGGAAGAAATAAAACAATTTATGTCTACAGCCAATATTATTTTCAATGTAGAAAATCACAAAGACTTAAAAAAAAAAAAAACTTTCCTAGAATTAAGGAGCTGGACATAGTTAAAGTAAACAAGGTCAATATACAAAGGTCAATCAGATTCCTCTATACCAGCAATGAACAATAACACCAAAACCATGAAATACATAGATAGAAATCTAACAGAATATGTGCAACATCTGTATGCTAAAAACTACAAAATTTTATTGAAAGGAATCAATGGAGAGATATACCATTTTCATGGATGCAAAGGTTCAATGTTGCTACAATGTTAATCCTCCCAATTTAATGTATAGAATCAAAACAATCCTACTCAAAAATCCAACAAGATAGTTTCATAGATATCAGCAAGGTAAATCTAAAAATTTTGTGGAAATCCCAAGGAATCAGAATAGCCAAAACAATTATGAAATTGGAGAACAAAATTTGAGGACTCACACTATTCTAATTTGAGACTTACTATAAAGCTACATTAAAAAAGACAGTGTATACAAAAGGATAGACACATGTCTGACAGAACAGAATAAAGAGTCCAGAAATAGGCACATACAATGTAGTTGTATTAGTCTGCCAAACGGTGCTGATGCAAGTACCAGAATCTGTTGGCTTTTATAAAGGGTATTTATTTGGGGTAAAGGCTTACAGCTAAAAGGCCCTAAAGAGTCTAACTCAAGGTTCCTTTCTCACCAAAGTCAGTTGCCATGTGTTGAAGCAAGATGGTTGCTGTTCTCTGCCTGGTCTCTCCTTCCTGGGCTTCCTATTCCTCTTAGGGCTCCGTGGGACCAGCTTCTTCCAGATCTCAGCTGCAAACGATCAAGCAAATAGCTCTCATCTCTCCCTGGTGCTCCAGGATCAAAATGATAGAGTCCACTCTCTTCCCTCTTGTCTTCTTGAGTGAGCTTCAGCCACCCAAGGGGGCAGGGACTCAGCCTGAGTCACACCTTAGTGATGTAGCCCAATCAGAAGCGATAAATTGATTTTATCAAGTAAACTTAATCAGAGGCCACTCACTGAATTTAATATCAAAGGGTATCACACTCAGAACAGATTAGTTTACAAACATTATCTTTTTGGGATTCATAAATAATCTCAAACTGCCACAGCAGTTAACTGATTTTTTTTTGTTTGTTTACAAAGGTGCAAAGGAAATTCAAAGGAGATGATGGTTTTTTTAATAAATGATGCTGGAACAAATGAATGTCCATATACAAAATAATAAATCTTGACACATATCTCACACCTTCTATAAAAATTAATTCCAAAT
Organism: Cabassous unicinctus; assembly: GCA_029593785.1. Lineage (NCBI taxonomy): Eukaryota > Metazoa > Chordata > Mammalia > Cingulata > Chlamyphoridae > Cabassous > Cabassous unicinctus. The sequence continues at coordinate 2,624 of JAQZBX010078868.1, forward strand.
GAATAACAGACCTAAAATATAAGACAAAAAATTATATAAACTCTAGAAGTAAAGATAAGGGGAAAACTATGAAACTGTTATGGATTAAATTGTGTCCCCCTAAAAATAAATGTTCAACCCTGTTTCTGTGAATGTAAGTCTACTTGGAACTAAGATCTTTGAAGATGTTATTAATTAACGTGAGGCCAAATCAGATTAGAGTGGGCCCTAATCAGATATGAATGGTGTCCTTATAAGAAGAGTATATTGTACACAGACAGACAGAAGAATACCATGTGACAACTGAGGCAGAGAATGCCATGAGATACATGGAACAGACTCCCCCTGCAGATTTAAAAGAAAGTATGTTGATTCCTTGATTTCAGACTTCTAGCTTCCAGAAATGTGAAACACTAAATTTATGTTGTTTTAAGCAGCATAGTTTGTGGTGCTTTGTTTTGGTAGCCCTAGAAAACTAAGCAGTAACCTCAGTTTGGCAATGTTTATAGAATACACATCAAAAACATACCTGATTAGGGAAATGCAAATCAAAGTTACAGTGAGATATCATTTCACACCTGCTAGAATGGCCACTATTAACTACAAGTTTTGGAGAGGATGTGGAGAGATAGGGTCGCTTATTCACTGTCAGTGGGAATGTAGAATGGAACAGCCACTGTAGAAGTCTGTTTGGCAGTTGCTAAGGAAGTTAGATATAGATCTACCATGTGACCTGACAATGCCACTACTAGGTATATACCCAGAAGAACTAAGAACAGTGACACGAACAGACATCTGCATGCTGACGTTCATAGCAACATTATTCACAATTGCCAAAAGATGGAAACAACCCAGGTGTCCATCAACTGACGAATGGATAAACAAACTGTGTTATATACAAACACTGGAATAGTATTCAGCTCTAAGAAGAAATGAAGCATATGACAACATGAATGACCAGGAAGACATAATGTGGAGTGAAGCAAACCAGGCACAAAAGGACAAATATTGGATGACTTCTCTATTATGAACTAAATATAATGAGCAAACTCATGGCATTAATAGCTAGAATTTAAGTTATCAGAGAAAAGAATGTGATTAGAGAATGAAAACTGAGATTTAATCAGTGCAGAACTGATAAAAATTTGTAAATGTTTGGAAATGAATAGAAATGGTGAAAGCACATGAAAGGATTTGTAATTAGTACCCCTAATATATGGGTATGGCAATGGTTTATTTTTTGTTGGGTTTTTTCTTTAAAGTTATGAAATGCCCTAATATTGAATGAAGTGTTGAATGCACAACCTGGTGATTATACCAAATGCCATTGATTGTACACTTTAGATAAATTGTATGGCTTATGAACAAAACAAAACAAAAAAAATAGTGTGTGCTAGGGGAAAATACACCAAATGTAAGATACAGACTATAGTTAGTAGTAACACTTTCACAATGCTCTTTCATAATTTGTTACAAATGTTTCACAAAAATGCTATTTGTGGTGGGATGATGTATGGGAACCCTGTATGATGTTATACGTGTTTGTTTTGTAAGTTCACAACTTTTACTATACACTTATTTTTTGCATTCATGTATGAATGATGTACTTCAATAAATTGTTTTTAAAATGAATTTTAAAAATATGTTTATACATATAAAAAAGCACAGTAGACAAAAGATTTGTACATACCACACAGAGTTCCCTAGAACTCTTAAAACTCAGTAACAGAGAAATGAAAAGTCCTGTTTAAAAATACAATGGGCAAAAGATACATATAGATGCTTACCAAAGAAGATATATGGCTGCCAAAAAGCAAATTAAAATTCTCTCAAAACATTAGTCATTAGGAAAATGAAAATCAAAACCATCTGACACTTATTAGATTAGCTAGTAAAAAGAGAAAAAAAAAACTGACAATAACAAATGCTGCAAAGAGACAAAACAACAGGGATTCATGTTCATTGCTGGTAGATATGCAAAGTTGTTCATCTACTTTTGAAATCCATTTGGCAGTTTCTAAACTTACTATATGAACCAACAATCCCACTCCTGGCATTTACTCATAATATTTCCTCAAGTGAATATAAATTCCATGCAATGGAATAGTACTCACCAATAAGCAGTAACAAAATACTAAGACCCACAATAACAATGATTACACTTAAATGCATTTTAAGCGAAAGAAGTCAAAAGAAAATGAGAAAATGATGCCCCTTGTACCCAGAGTCACATAACAAAAGTTTCAAAATATCCAGGATACAATCCAAAAATACTTGACTTATGAAGAACCAAGAGAATTTCAACTCACATGGATAAGACAATCAACAGACCATTCCCCCTGGTTTTGTGAGTTGATTTAAAGTCTTTGTCAGATAATTCCTACATTTTGGGATTGAGGTATGATGAAAATATATCAAAATTTGAGGAAAGCAGCTAAATCAGTGCTTAGAGTAAAAATTATAACAGTGAATACTCATATGAGAAAAGACTAAATATTTTTTTAAATCTGTAATATAAGCTTCCAACTTAAAACATTTGGAGAGTAAGAGTTGAAAAAAAACCAAGCCAGGGAGTGGATGTAGCTCAGTGGTTGAGTGCCTGCTTCCCACATAAGAGGTCCCGGGTTCAAACCCTGGCCCAGTGCCTAAAAACATAAAATAAAATAAAAAATAAAAAAAAGAAACAATAGAGCAAATCAATGAAACCAAATGTTTTTCTTTGGAAAGATTAATATTCCAACTTAGGAATGATTGTTGGTTGGATCAAAATGGTAGTAGAGTAGAGGTGATGAGAAGTGGTCAGATTCTGGATAGATTTTCAATCTAGAGCCTATAGGATTTTCTGATATGTTAACAGAGGGCCACGTGAAGAAGAGTCAGGAAAGTCTTCAAGATTTTTAGCCTAAGCAAGTAGAAAAATACATTGTCCATGGATTGAGAAGTGGAAGATTGAAGAAGGAGTATGTTTGGGAGTTAAATCAATTAAGATTAGTTTTTTCTGCATGTAACAGAGGAACCTAAAATATAAGCAACTTTAAAATTACAGAAGCTTGTTTCTATCTTATGTAAACAAGTCTGGAGACAGGTAATAAAAAATGCCATTGGGAGATTTAACTTTACATATTTTTACTCTACTATCCAGACATATTTTTTCCATTCTCAAGGTCACTAATATTATCCTGATGGGACCTAATATGGAAATCATGTTTATAGAAAAAGAAAAGTTAGGGTCTCATAAAGGGAGCCCTTTCAACTGTGTCAGCTCTTCTGAAGGAGCTACACAGGAAGTCCCATGTAACAGTTTATATCATACTGCTAGAATGACCATCCCTATTGCAAGGAAGGCTGGAAAATATATTCTTTTATGGTGGTAATTAATGTACCTTGCTAAAATTAGGGCTCCTGAGTGTACAGTGCAAGGATTTTGCGTAATGAAGGAGAGATGGAGTTATAATTGGTTTAGCAGACATTCAGATCCATTTGGGGATTAGATGTGTCAATGAGAAAATCTTGAAAAATTTGTGAACGATGCCCACAGTGATACAGGACATAATGGCATAGAGAGCAGTTTGAGAGATGCTAACCACTTGCAGTATTTTGAATGGATGAAGGTAATCCAATGGCAGCAATCTAGAGACCTTCCTATTCAAAAAGCCAGTCAGATATACAGTTTGAAAAATATATTTCAGATATTATTGAAGAGGGTAGAAATAAGAAATACCAGGCAAAAATGGTTCAAAGTGGAAACTGAGAGGCAGGACCAAGAAAGATTACCTGAAGAGGAGAGCTGCAAAGGCTTTTCACAGGGTACTTGTAGAGTAAGATGGGAGGGAAAAGAGAAAGAATAATAGTAATTTGTACCAAAATAAAAGGCAGTTGCTTTTGATAGTTTGCTGCAAATCAAATTTAGGTTATAGAGCCACTGCAATTCACAATCCATAATGCAGATAAGATTGTGTTACATCAACATATCAGTTATTTGTAAAGACATTCTTGCCAAGTAATTTAGCAAAAGAAAAAAGCATTATATTAATTTTCTTTAGATGGTGTATTAATCAGCCAAAGGCATGCTGACACAAAGTACCAGAAATCTGTTGGTTTTTATAAAGGGTATTTATTGGGAAGCGGGTGTGGCTCAATCGATAGAGCTCCCGTTTACCATATGGGAGGCCCCAGGTTCGCTTCCCGGGGCCTCCTTGTGAGGGCAGGCCGGCCCGCGCGGCCCGGTGGGCTGATGCAGCAAGACCTCACAGCACGAAGCGGGTGTGGCTCAATCAATAGAGCCCCCGTTTACCATGTGGGAGGCCCTGGGTTCGCAGGCCGGCCCGCGAGGCGCGGTGAGCTGATGCAGCAGGACTTCACAGCAAGGGGGAGATAAGCAGACATGGAGAAACACACAGCGAATGGACACAGCAAACACAAGCAGCAAGGGGGGGATAAATAAATAAATAAGTAAATCTTTAAAAATAAATAAAGGGTATTTATTTGGGGTAAAAGCTTACAGTTATAAGGCCCTAAAGACTCCAAGCCAAGGTACCATAAGAGGTATTTTCTCACCTGAAGTCTGTTGCCATATGTTGATGCAAAACGTCTGGCGATATTTGCAAGGGTTCAGCCTTCCTCTTTCCTCTTAAGTCTCTGTGGGCCCAGCTTCTTCCAATCTCAGCTGCAGGCTGGCACAGGGCTCAGCTGCTCTGTTCTCTTCAGCTGCAAACTAACAGGCGAATGGCTCATCTGTCTTCCCAGGGCCTTAGGATCCTCTTCCGTGTCTATGGAGCTCCCTTCCTCTTTTCTTACATGTCTGCTTCTATGTTCTGGATTGAGCATCCATTTATATAGCCCACCAAGGAAGTGGGGACTCAACCCAGCATACCTTAATGATGTGGTCAAATCAAAGCTCTAATCTTGACTTAATCAAGTAAATGTAAAGCCTTTGAATTTAACACAAAGGGGATCACACCCAGAGAAACAGACCAGTTTACAAACATAATCAAAATCTCTTTTTGGGATTCATAAACAATATCAAACTGCCACAGGTGGTATTGTGGGGATTTTTCAGACACATAGTTAGGGAGTGTGGGGGATCTCTCTTTTGTCAATTTAATTGCTTAAGTAGAAATATTATTTATATATTAATTATTATAAGGCAACGACAGCCTTCCAAAAAGTAATAAAATATTAATTTTATTACAATATGATAAAAAAGCAATCTGGAAAGGATATTGTATGTATAAGGCGTACTCTATTGATTCAGTGCATGTTGCTTTACTATTTTAGACAGAAAAGGATTATCACTTTGCTGTTTCTATCAATAAAGAATTATCTTGTTGAAAGCTGACTTAATCCATCATCCATACCAGTAATTAGTGAATGTCTAAGAAGAAATCTATTTGGAAGTGGGAGAACATAGGAGATAACTGTATAATCTTTATGATTATTTCCTACCATTGTTTAAACCCATCTATATAACTATTGCCAAAAGCATCCCCATTCCTTTCCTTTATAATTTTTTAAAAATATTCAGACCTACTTGAATAAATTCAAATATTTTAGTTTGGGCTACACTGCTTGACCTAACACTGTGGAAATACTTAAGTTTTCACTAATAGCTTTCTTTCCCTTTCATTCATACTAAATTGCTTCTTATAGATCTGAAAATAATTGCAAAAATCAACAATTGACTCAATGCCTACTGCAGTGATTGTTTGATTTAAATCTAGACTATTTTATTGGTTCCAAATGAATCCAGGATGTCAGCCTAAAATTAAGAGACTTCAAAAGACAATGCTTCCACACCCTCATGGCCTAAAAAAATGTCTTGTAGAACATTCCAAAAAAGACCTTTAATCCCAGAGTTTTATGCCCATTTATGTAAATGAAGAAGTGAGTCTCTGCAATATAAACAAAAGAGAAACATGTAATAAAACTTGAGCAATGCATTAAAAAGGAAACTGCCTTTTAGAGATAATGGATTTATTCTCTACTCCATGCATGATTGCAACTCTCATTAACACTAATGGAAGTTACCCATGAGCATCAAGAAAATATTCCTGTTTTAACGGATTTCCAAAATAGGTAATGGCATCTAATCTATTCCTGGCTTAGTTGTATCTTATGTGGCCAAACAGTACTCGTGAAATTTGGGGATAAAGATAAGCATTTAAGTAAAAAAAAAAACAAAAAAAACTCTAAAGTGCTGTTAAATTCATAGTCCTGTTGCATTTTTCTTTCATCTTAAAAAACTCCTTCCAGCCTCTTTGATGAATTCTCTCCTGCCATTGCAAGAGTTTCAAGAGACTAGTTTTAAGGCAATGATGTCACATAATCAATTAAGATAACCTATAATGCACCACCACAATGTCTGTTGTAAAATTAGTGCTCAGAAAATTTTAGTTGTTTCCCCAATCTCATTTGAATTTTCTGCATAGAAAATTATCATAATTTTAGCTATCATTGAATGTCTTCTATTGTCTGAATTCAAAGGTTCCTGATTATGGATTATCTATTGAGGATTTTGGTAGCTTAGGTTAGCTGCCTACATCTTTTTGACTAATGAGTTTTTAAAAATCAGATGGTCACAATATCCAAGCAAAAAAAAAATTTTTGTTAAGCAAATTATAGCTATAACTTACCTAATTTACCAAAAATAGCCAAATGAGATATTAATAAAATATTTCAATGAGCATCAAAATACATGTTGAAAACAAAGGCAGTTCTTTTAAGCCTTCATATAAATATTTTCTATGATTTCTCTCAGAGATGTAATGTCAGCTTTCAATATCAGTGCTTCTTATGCTCAGAAACTTTCTGGGATGGCTTCTCTAAGCAGCCAGTGTGCGTTCACCCATATGACAGAAAATAGCTAATTGTTTTTAAATCAACTATCTCACAAATCATAATCCTGTTTTTTGTTTAAGTAATTAATTACTCAGTTTATCTAAATCAAGAGTTCTTATCCATTTCACGGATTGATATTTTAGTAGTTTTCTCTGACCTTTTTTCAGCAATTTCTTCCAACTGAAATTAAGACTCAGAAGTTTCCAGTACTTCTTTTTCAAAAATAGGGACTGTTCCTAGTCAGCTTGTAGATCTCTGTCTCTCTCTGTCTCTGTCTCTCTCTCTCTCTGTCTCTCTCTTCCCTTTCCCTTTTGCTTTCCTCTTAGCCAAATAGAAATATCAGCATTCCTTCTCCCTCTCATCCAACAGGCTGGAGGAAGTAAATGGGCCATTTTAATTCCATTGACATTATCATGAATATTGTGCAGGATCAAAATCAAACTGGCCTGCTCTAGATATAAATGTACTCACCTTTTCCATGATAATCACATATAAAAATATACTCCTGAAGTGTTTTGAGAAAAAATAACCCCATGCCATTTGAGACCTAAAATTGGAGAAGCTTGTGACATAGAATCTGGAAAGAGCATAGATCAAACAAGTAGTAGAGGAAACTGGCAAGAATAGAAGAAATATGATTGAAATTTTCCTATTTGATTGACGCTTTAAATATTTAATTCTCCAAGTTAAGGATTAGTGCAAAACATTATTTATCATCCAAAGAGACTAAAGCTCAGTGAGGTTTAGTACATTTCCTGAAGTTACACATGTGGTAAATAGCAAATGGATGTCTATTGACTCCTAAATTCCTGAAGTTCCAGAGCTACACAAGGGTGTCTCACTAATAAAACAGAAATTTGTCCTTGGACCTTGAGTAGGTCACACAAGCTACAAAACTTACAACAATACGTAGCCCAAGCCACATAATTTGTGCACTGGAAAACAACACCTAGTTTTCAGAAAACTATTTAGCAAATTATTTCATATTTCTTACTGAATGCATATTGCTCTTAATCCTGAATATGATGTGTTTCAAAGGGCATTTTTCTCCATTCTGATTCAGAAGAACAATATTTTTGAAGCCCATTTTCCTCTTATAAAATGACCTGCCATCTACCTTCACAGAATTGTTAAAGGACAAAATTTATGTAAAATAACCTTATTTGTGGGTGTAAGCTATTTTACAATTTTTCTGTTCTATGCCCTAGATTAATGCCTTCCATAGAGTAGGTGCTGCAAAAATATAGAATGGATGGCATTTGACCTTTTATTTCCAATTATAGTTCCAAGGAAGAAACACCATACAGGACACTATAAGCCATAACCTAATATTATATTACAATTAAAATTAATTAAAATAACCTATTGCAATGATATAAAAAGAATATGCTTTAGATAGGTAGCTATCATTCTCTCTACCATTTACTTCATTTATATCTGTTAAAGTTAAATTCGAAAAGCAATGTGTCATAAGAGAAAAAGCATGGGAAAACAAAAAAATACAATCCTTATGAAATTTATGAAATATTAATTAATATTTGTGTGCTTCAGTCTCTACAGTTTCAACCTTGTGAGTTAATATTTGTCTAATGATTTGTTATTAAGATGGAAGGCCACTGTACCTGTTATATATTTTGCATCAGATATTGTTGACACTCTTTTATCATCATCACCATCAGCAATATTTAAGTCAGAACAATGAGCTTAGAAAGAACTACTTTATAACCTAACATTTATATGCACAATTTACTGAAATGTGTTTTTTAAGTTGCAAAGAATACGTGCTAATTTGATAGGCATTAAGCTAATTAATGTACACAAAGCACTCCTTTCAGAGAACAAAAAGATTCCTTATGCAAATAACTTACAAAATAGAGAATGATGGTGACACCATCTATCATAGTGTTTAAGTTCTATCAGAAGAACACTATCTTATTTTCCCCCCTGAGATGGCTCCCTCATGTGTCTAAGCGTTGTTTTTTGCTCGTTGTCTGCTCTTTGTCTGTCTTTTTTTTATCTTCAGGAGGCACTAGGAACCAAACCCATGACCTCCCTTGCGAGAGGCAGCAGGTGCTCAACGGCTTGCACCACATCCAATGCCTGCTTTTTCTGTTTGTTTGTTTTTGCTCATTGTCTGCTCATTTGTCCATTGTCTTGCTGGTTGTCTACTCATTTGTTTTTGTTCTATGTCTGCTCATTGTTTTTGCTCAGTGTCTGCTCGTTGTCTGCTCATTGTTTGTTTGTCTTCTTTAGGAGGCAACTGAACCAAACCCAGGACCTCCCATGTGGGAAGTGGGTGCTCAATTGCGTGAGCCTTATCTGCTCCAGAAGAACACTATATATTTTTTCTACAACATCTAAATTTGTATACCCACCACAGTAAGTTTGTGCCCTTGAAAGCTTAGACTAACAACTAACAACTTTTCTCTTTATCTTTTCTCTTTCTTTCTTTTTCTTTTCTCATTTCCAAAAACTTAAATTTCACTCAATATTCAAAACAAAATTTACTGAACTTCCCCTTCCCCATTTCATTGTTTTCACTTTCCAACCCTTTCCCCAACCTCTATTTTCCAGTTCCTTGACTTCCAAGAAGTCTCTAAAACTCATTCACCTTGGAATATAAAGATATAAAGACTAGAGTAAAATTATCATATTATCTATAGAAAAGAGAAAAGTGTTGTTTTATACTTAGCTTAAATCAAATACTTTCTAATTTGTACTTCCAGGTATAAAAATTTGGGGAAAAAGCCACCCATGAGTTAGTCAGAACTTTTGGTGCTGGTGATGCCATGTATCTCTACGATATCTTAAAATATTGCCTCAACACTTAGAGAAAAAAATAACTCTCAGAAGCAAAATAGAAGTACCAAAAGCACAGGAAGTCAGCTGTCTTACTTGTAAGGCACACATTATGGTTTTATCCCACACTTCTTGTCAAGGTAGATCACTGAGTATTAATAATAGATTTTTTAAAAGACCCTGAAAACTACCTTGTGGAAAGACTTACCACAGCCATAGCAAAGTTATTTATTTATTTACTCCTCCCCAACATTTCCTTTTTGTTCACATTATACCTATGTCTTATAAAACGAGAACACTAGCTATATCTGCTTAGGAATGGGAAAGGTAAGCACCTATGAATCTATCTTGGTCCATATTTTCCAACATATTATGTCTTTGCTGCATACCATATCAAATAATATCCCAATAACACCTCAGACATATGCCTTCCAATCCTTGATTGATGCAATAGGATTCCAAGTATGCTTCACCGAATTGCCTTCTGGTCTATTCTGAACCTACCTTATACTATGCCATGTTTCTTCTCTGGGTTGAATAGCTAGAATTTAAACTTGATGGAATAAAGCAATGCTTTTCTATTAAAAACACACTGAGAAAAATAAGCTTAAAAAGAATACAGATTGACTCTGTAAAATGGAATACATAAAGCTCAAAATAAAAAAGAGACTGTAGTTACATTAAAATAAGTATAATTTAAAAGTCAAATTTAAATATATGCAGAAAACAACTGAAATTGTGTGTATTTTAGCCGTTAAGAATAGACAATATTATTTTTCCCCAAAATTTTGTTTCTTTAATAAAATAATATAATGTTTAAAATATGGAGAAAACCACTGTAAAAACTAAGTGTTACTATGGTAACAGAAAACCATTCAACTAGTCTTAGGCACTAAGAAAAGTGAAAATGAAGTCTTGCTCCATGAGAAATAATATTAAAGAAGGATATACAATACACCAGTTGCACTTTGGCTTAATAAATATTCTAGCAATATTTAATAGCACATTTCTTATGGGAACATTATGTCTGAGTCTTTGGAAATAAAAGAAAATTAAGACAACACAGCTCTATAATGACAGTAAAATTCTAAGTGCAAAATATGACTCACAGTATGAAGATTGTACATCAAAGTAATTAATTTCATTCTTTGCTTCATTTAATGTACATTTACTAGGCTTCTATTATGTACTTTGTTAGGTACTATGGATAAAATAGTGAACAAAGCAACATAATCCCTGGATATTTGATAGAAGAGTGAAGTAGAGGGAGCAGATGTAGCAGATATTGCTCAAGTGGTTGAGCACCTGTTTCCCATGTACAAGGTCCCGGTTCGATCCCTGGTACTTCCTAAAAAAATAAAGAGTGAAGTGGAATAAAGACACTAATCCTATAATCACCATTCCATTCTCTCTCCCTCCATAGGACCTTTCTATATGTTGTTTCTACTATCAGAGATAACCATGGGGAAGAGAATGGGACAGAGAATTTCTAACATGGGGACAATATGTTGAATTCTAGAAACTGAGAAAAAGACCAATAGAAGCTTGTTGGATCGTGTAGACTAGTTAAGACTTTGGTCTATAGTATAAAGGCAATGGAAAATTATTGAAGTACTAAAACAAGAAATGAAATGGTCAGATTTTCATTCCAAAAAAAATTATATTTCAGAGTACATAGTTCAGCTTTGTGTGGAAACAAATTTCAAAGGTTTATAAAACAGCCAAAGGTTTATATATCTGTGGTGGCTGCTCAGCTGCAGCTTAGTTCTGGCTGCCAGCCTACACCTGTGCTCTCCATGTCTTTTTTTTTTTTTTTTTTT
>JAQZBX010078869.1:0-14060 GCA_029593785.1 Cabassous unicinctus
AAAAAAAAAAAAAAAAAAGAACTCTCCCCCCCAAAAAAAACATATTTGTGATATTTTGGAAAATGAAAAAAAGAATCAGGTTAACCATGTGATTCAAACGACCCTGAAACTAAGATGGTTTAACTTCCTGATGAGAAAATGTGGTACAAATCAGTGCTGCTTGTAAGGTATTGGCTGGAAATTACAGAGGCAGGAGAGCTTGATACCATGGATTCAAAGAGGCACATAATTCAGCTGCCTGAAAACTCTATTTTCTAGAACTTGATGGATTTTTAAAGCTTTGCTCAAAAAAATTTTTTTTCAGGAGAAATGAAGATTGAAAAACCAAAGGAAACACACACCATCACATGACACTATGGGAGATACACCCAAGCATAGGAAAGTGCTTCCTTTCCACTGAGAAATAATTTTCCATTAAATCTCTGGTTTGAAAAAATTCTGCTCATTGAAAATGCCAAATCACTTCATGACTTAATTCATATTTGCAACAAGAATGAAAGTGTAGAATGTTAGAAAACAGCTCAGAATCATTTATTAAAATGCTGAAGGCAATTTCCTCTTCCAGGCTACACTGTCTTATATACTTTAGTTCAGCAGGTATATAATTGGTAACTTCTTTGTGGGCAGTACTGTTCTATGAACCGATAAAGTGTAAACTGAAAGCCTCGGCTCAAGGAATTGAGCAGAGCTGTTGGAGCCATAGCTTCCTGATATTTACATTTCTGGGTCCACAGAGACAATCCAGGGGCATGGCGTGGAGCAGAGACAGAAAGTGAAGGCAACATCATGCCCTCTTATTCCTCATAGCTAACTATGAAACCATAATTACTAACGCAGAAAATTAACACATGGAAGAGGCTTTTAGTGTATCACAAGAGAAGATACAGTTGCTGCCAAGATAAGTTGCTGCTAAGACTGAATGAATGACTTTGTAGTTTGGCATTAGTGTGTCTAATCATGCAGAAAAATGGAAGCAAAATGGAAATATTAGCAGTGTTTCTCTTTTCATGCTTGAGAAAAAGGTAACTGCTTATTCCCTCCTTTCCTGCTTGGTTAGGTCCTCCATGAAAGATACCAAGACAGAGTTAGATGTAGCCAGATTCTCTAAGAGTGATATCTGTGAAGGGGAAAGGTGGGAAAGATGGGTGGCCTTGGCTCAAATGCTGAGGCAGATCCCAAACGTGCTGCAGTTGGAGGCTGTCATCTAATTGCCCTCCTTGCAGCTGACTGGAAAATGCTTTTTTGAAGGGAGATTTGTGCCACATGGATCCACTTCTCCATTCATTTGGGGAGCAACTCTTACAGGGTCCCAGAGGGCTATCTTCCTGAGGAAAATCTCCAAAGAAAACTAGTGGGAAAACTATAGTCCCCATCAGTTGAAGTTGGTTTCAGAGTCACTAGTCTCATTGTCTTCTTCCTTCATTATCTATTTTAAGTTTCCTTTGCTCTAGGCTATCCCCTCTCCTGGCCTTGGTAACTTTCCTCATGTTGTGACCTAAACTCTCATTCCTTAGGGATCTGAAGCCCTGGTGACAATACCCATCTCAGGCTGGGGTTGATGCATTTGTCCATTTACAGCCACAATTAGGCAAAGGAGTGTACCAAGAGGTGCCCAAGTGGATGAACTGAGTGTATTCCATCCCTGCCCTCATTAACAGCAGCTCTACCTGCTCCTACTATTCAAGTCAATCACTCCAGCAATGTGGTCACTACTCTTCTCACCTACTGGTTCCTGGACACATGGAGTCCAAAGTGTTGAGAGGGCTGCAACCATAAATTGTATCTCAATGGGAGCCATGCTATGTCCCTGGGAAGAGTGTGCTCCAGTTAGGGACCAAGATCTCTACCTGGCAGAGCCCAGAGTCTATAAGGACAAGAAGTATATATTCTCCTAGTGGGTCATTGGGAAAGATGGTAAATGGGGACTCTCCAATTCCAACCCTTGGTTCCCAGGCTTTATGAATTCCTCTGTTACACACAAAGCCATACAAAGTTCTCAGATCCAATAAGTATATTGCATCCTACAGCACAGCAGCATATCCTCCCAGAGTATTACCTCTGAGCTGGGGCTTCAGCTGTGAATTCTCTAAACCATTCCAATACTCTGTCCTGTAGCTTCTGGATGTTGTGATGTTTGATATGACATATGGATCCCATGGTCCTGGTTCTGCTCCTTCACCTCTTTAACTGTGAAGTGCTTTCCCTGGTAGAATTCTAGGAAGTACGGGATCCTATGCCTGTGGATCATGTGCTCTGAAAGTCCCTAGGTGTTGCCACTTTTGAAGGAAAGAAGGGCTAATTCATATTCAAATTAGAGAGAACAAATGACTGTTCCTTCTAAGATAGAGGAGGCCAATGAAATCAACTTGCTACCAAGTGGCTGGTTGATCTTTTTAAGAATAGAGACATATCAGAGATTCCATGTCAGTGATAGCTAGATTAGTGAGGTAATTTGAATTATGAACCCCAATTTAGACATGCTCTTAATCTTAATCCACATTCCTGTGGGTATGAGCACATTGTAGATGTGATCTCTCGAAGGTTTTTAGTTAAGATGTGGCCAATTGAAGTAGGGTGGGCCTTAATCAGGATTACTGGAGTCTTTATAAGCAGAAAAATTTACACAGAGTAAGAGAAAGACAAAGGAGCTGGAACCCATAAGAGAAATGAGAGGATATCACCATGTGATGTAAGACAGGGATTCAAGCCAAGGAACCCTAAGCCTCACTGGCAGCCAGCATTAGAATGTTACAGTCTTTGGAGAGAAAGCATCATCCTGCTGAGGCCTCAGTTTTGGACGTCTCCTAGCTTCAAGCTGTGAGCCAATAAATTCCCATTGTTTAAGCCAATCCATTGTGTGGTGTTTGTTATAGAGGCCTGGAAAACTAAAACTATAAGTCATGACAAGTGAGAGTCTATTCTTTTGGACACATTCATAGCCCTCATCTCTGCTTCTGGTTCTACTCTAGTCACATGCAGCATTATGCCAGATCTGGGGTGGTTGATGACAAAGGCAGGCTAACATCTACTGGCTGAGTCATTTTGGTCTACTTTGTAGTTCAGTGATTCTTCCATGATGGATGCTTTCTGGTGGCTAATCACAAGCTCTACAAATATTTTCACACATTGTACCCATTCCCATCTGTCCATCCACATACTTTTACCTGAGAGGTTCTTTTCCCTAACTTTCCAGATCCCTTCAGAGGCAGCCAGGCTGTTGGAATTTCTCATGATTCTGTATATATTTTCATCCTAAGCCACCTCTTCTTCCATACAAAGTGAAAGACCAGATGTTCCATTAGAAATTCTGACATTGGAAAGGTTTTCTCTACTGTCTGAGTGTAGCTTGTAATGCAAGCTTGGCTTAACCCACATACTGAACCATCCCATATATAAACCAGGCTTGGGCTTTTCCTCCTCTTTCAGCTCATCATAAAGTATATCACCAACATCTCTTATGATGGACTGCTTCTGGTCCCACCCAACTTAATGCCTTGTTGGATCCAACAGGAATCAGTTCATATGGGATTCTACCAGGATCCGGTAATATGTCAGAAGCTATTTCTCAATAAGCATATGATTTCTTGTTGCAGATGACATGACCTTGCTCTAGAGCTCTAGGGTCTTTGACATGATTCTCTCACTGGTTTTGCCATTAACTACACACTTTTTTTCACACAGTTTTTCCCAAAACTGGTACTTCAACATTCCAACATCATAGGGTATGCTATATAATATAATCAATGGAGAAGTTTGCTTCCATTGTAACCTGAACCTGCAGGAAAGCCTTTTCCAGATCCAGGCTTCACTCAAGGCTAATGGGTTTTTAGATCATTTGGTTTATCAGCCAAATAGTATTTCTAGGTATGGAATATGAAATTGCCTCCAGAACACAAAAAGGCACAAGAGTCGTGCCTTCCTTGTGGTAGAGGATACAAAGTGAAACAATTTCTATTTTATTTTAAATGAAATATTCTGACATGACCCTGACCTCTGGTCCCTAAAATCTACAGAAGTAGCAGGTCCCTGAATCTTCTTAGAGATTATCTCCCATTCTCTGGAGCATGTGTCTTACCAAGGCCATCAGCATGCTAGCCATTTCTTGATCATTCTTCCTGAACAGCATGCTATCATCAGTGTGATAGCTCTGTGGGATGTCCAGATGGTCCACATCTCTTCTGACTATATCATATCACAGTGTGGGAGAATTAACATATACCTAGGGCAAAATTTAAATCTATATTATTGTCCTTTCCATGTGAATGCAAAATGTTCCTGGCCCTCTTCTTGGATTGAAATAGAAGGGAATGCATTCACTATTTCAATGCTTCATAACATATACCTGAGAAATTATTGACCTACTCTAATAAATATACTATACCCAAGACAGCAATCAGGGCAATTACTTGGTGGAGTTTGTCGTAGTTTATAGTCATTCAGAGTTTCTATTCAATTTCTGCAAGAACCCATACTGGTAAATTAAATAGAGATATGGTAGAAATCATCACCCATTCATCCTTAAGATCTTAAACAGTAACACTAACCTCTGTCATCCTTCCCAGAAGATGATATTGTATTTGCTCTACTATCTTGGCAGGGGAGGTGGAAATTCCAAAGCCTTTACTTGGTCTTCCCCATTGTGATAGCTCTTCTTTCACAAGCCAAAGACCCAGTTAGTGTTATTCCAACTGCTGAGTATGTCTATCACAATTTTACATTTGAGGAACAGGGAAATGACAACTGTTTGCATCCAAAAAACCAGTGGTCCTACTCTAAGATTGACTTTGTTCAAGACTCCATTGATTACTTGGCCAATGTGTACCCACTACCAGGAACATGATAAGGCTTCAGGTCACAGATGTCAATTCAGATCCTGTATTCAGTATCCATGAAATGTTGGTGTACCCATTTCTTCAGGGCATGGTCACACAAGTGAATAGCTAGTGGTCATTGGGGGAAGATGAGAGAATCCTTACAGTATGTACTTGACATAGTGTTGCCAAGAGAGTTTCTCTAGAGGACCTAGCCTCATCATCAGTCAACAGAGTCTGCATTTGAAAATTGATTCCTTTCCAAAACTGGGCAAGAGATTGTAGATTCCTTTTGGGTAACTACCCTCAGATACCTGCTCATTCATTCCTGTCTTCTTTTTAATTGTATATATTAAGTAGCACTCCTGAGAGATGCTTGTCTATTTTGACCTAGAAATGCCTTATTTTATTAACCATCACTCTTCCTTGTGTATCAGTCCTCTTTGGCTGCCCAGCCATGATGCTTCTTAGAATAATGGCGACTCTCTGGCTTATAGACGTTAAGCTTTGCCACTTCAGCTTCACCTGTTCAGAGCCCCCATCATTCTCATGAGCTCGTTAAGATCCCAGCTCTGTGACTGCCTCTTCTACCATCAGCACTGGCCTGTAGAGTAGAGCCACTACTAACCTTCCCAGTGATTCTTGTGCTCCTTGCACCAGTAAATTCCTGATGGCCTTGGTGAATGGTATATCCTCTGGGTCCTCTCTGTAATATTATCCTCTAGTGGATCCTCATCTTTTGACCTCACATATTATATGCATTCTATCATGTCTACACCATGAGCCTTTTAATCCCTTCCTCCACCATCTTCCACAGAAAGTCAAGCATTTCATTTTACTCAGTATGGATTATCATCATTTCCATGCTTCAAAGAACCACTCTAACAAAGGGGTTTTCCCTTCCCCAGGTCCTTGACAAGATGTTAAATCCCATGCACAGAGATAATGAGCTTAAGTTAATGAATTTTTGCTTATCCAGACTTATGTCCAGACCCTTTATTAAGCACCCTCAAAATCTAATCCCAGGGTTCCTGCCAGTACATGCTAACTGATTCTTGTAGGTAGCACGTACTGGCTAACTACAAGTAATTTAATGTATATAATTTTTTAAAAGTCAAAAACTAGAATACAGTTTACCCTCAATATAACTAGCATAAATATGCCCCTTACTTTGATATCCAAATTACCAAAGCATTCTTTATTTGCCTTTAACACATTAACATCAAACCCAAATTCATATGCCAATAATGAAAAAAGGACACAGGCATCCATGTATGCCACAAAGGGGTTAATTTTAATAAAACTATACGTATTCAGATACTTTTAGAGCATGTTGTAGTAATCCCCATAGTTGTCCTTAGCCTCTGATCCATCTTAAACCTGGTTTCCCACACAGTCACAAGATGGCTATCAGTAGCAATCAGGCTTTGTTGCTGCTTTGGTTACTTCTAATAGGAAAGAAAAAAAAACTTTCTTTCTCCCAAGCAGAGATACTGGCCTTACTCTCTGGTCTGACTGGAGAAACATGGGCTCCATCCCCACCACTGGTGCTAGACCAGGAGAGTCACTAGGGGATGCTGTGGCTTGACTGGCTCCAACTTGATTAATTCATTAACACTATACCTAGTGAGTAGGGACTTTTGTCTTTTTCCATATTTGCTTTTATTTATTTATGATATTTTAATTTTGTTTTGTTTGTTTTCTTTTGTTCAATTTTTTGCAGCTATATTCCCAGTGTATAGAATGTTGCCTGGCCATAATTAATACTCAATAAATATTTCTTGAACAAATGAATGAATTGAATAATTAGGATGCCCTTCTGAACCTAGGAATAGGTGGAGTTCTGAACAAAACTGAATGGAAAGGTAAATGGACATAAAGAAGTCTTTCCGTTTTGAATCAGACTGTGAACTAAGTGATTCTCTCTTAAGCTTTGGGCTGCTATAATCTGTCTCAAAAGAAAAAAGATCACCAGCTCAATTGATGAGTAGAATTGATCAAATAAATGTGCTTTGTCCCTAAAAGTAAGTCCTGCTTCAGTTGGGAATTTTTGTTTTGTTTTGTTTTCTTGGTTATTAATAAAAATAAAGCCTTTTTCCCCTCTATTTTATATAACTAGTACTTTACAATGCTCTTAAGGAGATGTTGTACTTTTATAACCATCATCAACTCATATGTCTGATATTCAAAATAATCACTCTCAAGCAATATAATATCTAAAGTGAGAATTCAATATCTTCTGCCATTAACAACATCATTAATAACAAATGTCTGTTTAATTACTCTTGCTAAGATTAAAAAGGCCATTATTCTTGTAACTTGAGAAATTCATTAGCTGAAAAAGGGTGTTTAATGCCAAATGCATTCCTTAAAGATGCAGTCCCCGATATTTAAAGGTATTTCTGACACTCATGCATTTGCATTACTTTAAAAAAGCACTATCCAACTGTGCTGAAGATCATGCTGTGACAATAAGCAAGCACTGTAACATTTCAAAAGCAGAAATGAAGCTACAAGACATTTTACAATACCATACAGAGTCTGTTCTTTGGAATATTTAAACTTCACACACTGAGCCCATTATTCGTCATTCACCTCTCACTAATTCTGTGCTCAAATGACTCTTGTACCAACACAGAGCATCTTAAGGTACAGTTAATGTGCATAAGCACTTCCTCCAAAGAGATTCAGAGCCATAACTTATGATCTCTGCAAGTCAAATTAAAAATCTGAGACTTCAAGGGATTTAGACCCCTTAAATAAAATTACAAGATGGAATTTAGAACAACTTTCTTAATCCACTGTTTCAGCTCAACATATTTTTAGCACAGAACCTGCTTAACATTTAGTAAAAATTAAATAAGTGACAGTGTACTCACAGAAAGTAATTCATATTTCTTCAGGGGTAAAGGTTGTATGCTATGTGTTGTATCATTCTTTCACCACTGTGAACAATGAAGCGTTTTCTTAATTTAAGCTATAAGGAAGCATATCTCCTTCCTTCTAGTAGCCATCAACTTACTAAATCCAATCCACATTTCATCTTTTGAAGGTATGGTCTCTGAGAGTCAAGGATTCAATAATAGAGAAGCAGGAAGAATGTCAGAGTGTAAGCCAGACAAGGTGAATTACTATCTGGGAAAAAGTCACTGCTTATAGAGAAGAATTAGGTGTCTTGCAATTAGAGAAAGTTCTCCCTCCATTCTCCATTCCTCAAATAAATATAAATTGGGTAGCTCCTTGGTGTTGGAACTAGGCTAGGATCTTTATAGAGTTGAATAAGACATGGTGTCTTCTATCAAGAAGCTCGTACAATCTGGTAGAGACTGTTAAACCTGTTAACCAGTAGGTACAATTATCTTGTAATTTCCATGTTAGACATCTGTAAAGAATATAGTAGGACAGCAAAAGGGAGTTGGCAGTTCTATGAAAGCAGTGAAGGCATATGAAAATACACGGAAGAGTAAAGTTTTGATGACTTTAAAAAGATAAGTAGGGATTGGGTCATGTTTTTCTTACTTGTCTTTATGGGATGGGGCAGGATTGGTGGAGGGAGAGTCTGTACTGGCCTCTAGTTTTATCCAAAGAGCTTTACTCCTGTTTCTGTCTTGCATGGGAACACAATTAGACTTGATTTTTCCATCAGGAGGGGTACAAGGAGATGCATATTATTCACCTGAACTCAACAGGTTCAGGTGAAGCATCTGCATTGCTTCTTGTAGATGTTTCTTTTTGAGTAAGGCAATGTCTTTTAAAGGTTTTCTAGTCAATTATTATCTGTCATTGTTCTCTGGTAGAGAGAAGGGTGCAGTGGTGATCAAAGTGTGAACTTGCAAGGTCATCTTAACCAAAGGCAAAACCAATTTTTCTTCATTTCTCTACTTGAAAATATAGTGCCTAAGTGATTTTAAGCACTTGGATTATTAGGTTCATTAATGGTGTTTTAAAAATTGGGAATAATAATAGGTGAAAGTAGCAAATATCTGAATCTGCAGAAAACAAGAATGGCTCACACTAAGGAGAAATGTTCTGTTAAATTACCCATCCATAGAATGGATGCTTTCTAACTTGCTAAATAACTTGATCTTAGAGGTAGGAAAGTCAAAATTGGTTGGTGTTAATTAGGGAAGTTAAGAAATACCTCTATTTTAGAAAGACATTATGAATTGAATGATTTATCTTTAAGAATTTTATGATTCTATGAAATATGATTTTAAACAATGGAAATTACTATAACAACTTTCTTTTTGATCTTTAGAAATTTTGAGGGGCAAATACCAAAGCCAGATAAACATAACACAAGAATAGAAAATTACAGACCAATATCCCTTGTGAATATAGATGCAAAAATCCTCAACAAAATACTAGCAAACTAAGTCCAACAGCATATTAAGGAAATTATATACCATGTTAAAGTCATTTTATTCCAGGTATGCAAGGATGGCTCAACATAAGAAAATCAATTAATGTAATACACCACATTAATAGAACAAGGAAAAAAAAGAACAATATGACCATTTCAATTGACACATAAAGACATTTGACAAAATTCAGCACCCTTTCCTGAAAAAACACTCAGAAAACCAGGAATAGAAAGAAACATCCTTAACATGATAGAGGGTATACATGAAAAAACCCACAGCTAACATTATACTCAACAGTGAAAGACTGAAAAATTTCCCCCTAAGATCAGGAATAAGACAAAGATGCCAAATGTCATCAATGTTATTCAACATTGTGCTAGAATTTCTAGGCAGAACAATTAAGCAATAAAAAGAAATAAAAGACATCCAAATAGAAAAGGAAGAAGTAAAACTTCTCTATTTGCAGATGACATGATCCTATACATACAGAATCCTGAACATTCCACAAGAAAGCTCTATAGCTAATAAATTCAGCAAAGTGGCAGGGTACAAGATCCACAAGAAAAACTCAGGGATTTTTCTGTTCACTAGCAATGAACAAACTGAAGAATAAATTAAGAAAAAAATTCCATTTACAATAGCAACTAAATGAATAAAAATCTAGGAATAAATTTAACCAAGGATGTAAAGGACTTGTACATGGAAAACTACAAAACATTGATGAAAGATGTAAAAGACCTATATAAATGAAAGGACATTCCATGTTCATGGAAGGAAAATTAATTATTGCTAAGATGTCAATTCTATGAAACTAATATATAGATTCAATGTGATTCCAATCCAAATTCCAACAGACCTTTTTGCGGAAATGGAAAAACCAATCATCAAATTTATATGTAAGGGTAAGCAACTCCAAATAGCCAAAATCAATTGAAAAAGAACAACAAAGTTGGAGGAGTCATACTTCCTGATTTTAAAATTTATTACAAAGCTACAGTAATCAAAACAATGTGATACTAGCACAAGGAGAGACAAACAGACCAAAGGAATCAACTTGAGAGCTCAGAAATAAACCCTCACAGCTTTGGCCAACTGATCTTTGACCAAGATGCCAAGTTCATTCAGTGGGGAAAGAATAGTCTCTTTAACAAATGATGCTGCAAGATCTGGATAACCCTTTGCAAATTAATGAAGGTGGACCCCTGCATTACACCATATGCGAAAACTAACTCAAAATGGATCAAAGACTTAAATATAAGAGCAAAAACTATAAAATTTCTAGAAGAAAACATAGGGAAACATCTTCAGGACTTTGTTTTAGGCAGTGTAAAAAACTACTTCATTTATACCAAAACTAGAAGCAACAAAAGAAAAAAAAATTAAGAACTTTGTGTTTCAAAAGACTTTATAAAGACAGTAAAAAGGCAACCTACAGAATGGGAGAAAATATTTGGAAACCATATATCTGATAAGGCTTAATATCTAGAATATAAAAAGAACTGCTACAAGTTAATAACAACAAAAACTACACGATCCAATTAAAAATTGGGGAAAAGATGTGAATAGACATTTCTCCAAAGAAGATATACAAAGGGCCAAAAAGCACATGAAAAGATGTTCACAGTCATTAGCCATCAGGGAAATGTAACTCAAAACCACAATGAGATACCTTCTCACCCCCACTAGAATGGTTACTATTAAAAGAAGAAAGAAAAAAACCCAAACAAACAGGAAATAACAACTGTTGGAGAGGATCTAATGAAACAAGAACACTCATACATTATTAGTGGTAATGTAAAATGGTGTAGCCACTATGAAAAACAGTTTGGCAATTCCTCAGAAAGTTACGTATAGAACTACCATATGACCCAGCAATTCTAGGTATGTAACCAAAAGAATTGAAAGCAGGGACGCAAACAGATATTTGCACACCAATGTTCATAGAGGCATTATGCACAATTGCCAAAAGATGGAAGCAACCTAAGTGTCTCTCAATAGATGAATGGAGAAGCAATATATGGTATATACATACAATGGAATACTATTCAACCATAAAAAGGAATGATGTTCTGAGGTATGTCACAACATGGATGAACCTCAAAGACATCATGTTAAATAAAATAAGCCAGGCACATAAGAACACATACTGCATGATCTCACTTATATGAAATAAGCAGAATATACATATTCATAAAGTCAGAAACTAGAATTCAAGTTACCAAGGACTGAGTGGGTGAGGGGAATGGGGAGTTAATGTTTAATTGGTATGGAGTTTCTGTTTGGGATGATGGAAAAGTTTTGGCAATGGATGACAGGAATGGAGGCACACTTTACTTATGTAATTAGTCTACTAAATTGTATATTCAAATAAGGAAAAGAAGGGAAATTTTAGGTTGACTATAACTTCACACACATACAAACCCATAGAACTGTACAGCACAATAAGTGAACGAACCCTAATATAAGCAGTGCATTAAAGTTAACAGCATAATTTTAATAATGTTTCATGAATTAAAAGTGTTTCCACACTAATGGGAAAATATTAATAATAGGGAAAACTGTGTGTGGTTAGAGGGAGTATATGGAAACCGTACTTTCTGCATGATGTTTCTGTAAACCTACAACTGCTCTAATAAACTTTTTAAAATAATATTTTCTGTCCGCCTCCCCACTTCCGCAAATAAAATGAAGGCATCAAGAACAAGTACATTAATCTTGGCAGTGTTTTCTGGCTTGGAACTTTTAACCAACTTAACGAGTCTGAATTTTGATGAATTTGAGTACTGTAGGACTAAAAACAAATTACTATGTGGCATCCAGTCTGCATCAAAGACATTCTTGTTGATGAATGCAGGGTGTATTATATGATAGTATGCATTGCCCTTTGACCCTGGCTAGAGTTTAAAGTCTGAATTTAACTGTCCTATGTGTCCCTAAAAGAAATCAAAGAAATAACATAGAGATTTATCTGGGAAGACTTTTTAATTGTTAAGAGTTCTGGTAGGAAACCAAGCCAAGATTCTGTAGCATTGAAATCCTAGAAGCTTTTAAAGATTGCAGAACAATCATAGTGAGTTCCTTGGCGCTGAAACACCTTCCTGATGCTAGAAGTCAGGATCCAAGTAACGTCCATGGCTTGACATTTGTCTGTGTAGAGACCTAAGGCAGGCATCAGCTTGGCTCTGCATTTGTTTTACCCTATGTTATTGATTTTGATAGCTCCAATGAAGGAAATCATATAGTTTATCACAGAATGAAACATTCAGAAAATGCATCGAAATAATTCAAATAAACATCGGTGTTCAGATGTCTGTTCGTAAGCCACATGTTGGCTAAGAGCTTCCACTTAGCATCAACTCCTGTGTCACTAGCCCTTTGAAGTTGCTACATAGAGTACAAAAAGGTCTTTGTGCCAAACTCAACTGATTTTATTGTAAATATCAGAATATTTGCCTGCGTGACTGGGGACTTTTCTCATAGCATTTTTTTCTTATACACATATATAAACACATGCACACAGATATTTTAAACTTGAGTTTGCATTTCCATGGGAACTAAATAGACATTAATAGTACAGATAAAAATGAAAGAAGAGACCTTTTTCCTTCTATAAAAAAATCATTTTTATTCTGCAAAATTCTTTTGGGAAATTTTAAAAGGTAAGAATTTAACTTCTTAAGTGAAAAAAAAGACCCCGTTTTTGCTATGAGCATTAAAATTCACACAAAATTGATTGAAAATCCAGCCTAGTGAAAAAAATATACATATGTATGGGTGTATATGTAATGTTCCAAGTAATTGAACAATTGTGTAGTTTTTACTTTTAAAATAATCCATGAGCAAAAAACACAGAGAAATATTTTACATGGAAATTAATTTTCAGTGAAGGTGAAATTTTAATTTTGTGAAACAAAAACATCATGAATTGAACATAGAATGTCACATTTGATTAAAATTTAAAAAAGACTTTAATTTGATTCTTTGGTATATGGGTTGGAAGATCTTGGAGGAAAATTTTGACTCAGAGGCATAGCTTTGTATTCAAGAGAAAGTAATAGAAAGAGGGTAGAATGGAACATTTAATTCCTAGTATAGTCCTAATAGAAAACCTTTGAAGTTAGCTTTATGAAAAGAAGGTGAAATTTAATATAAAGATAAAGGAACTCAAGGACAGGGATACAGCTGAGCTTCAGGAAGAAATACACTGAAACAAGGACCTGAGTTTTATACATAACTTGGGAATTCTCTCCCCTAATACTTCATTACCCACACATCTCTCTTTACCTCTGTGTTTATTCTACTCTTTCAGTCTACACCAACTCCTCAGGCTTCCTAAGCCACTAAAAAAGCTCTTGCAAACTATTGCAAGAGACAAGCTAAAATATATTAATTACAAGTCCATAATCTCAGGAAAATTCTGATTGGCTAGTTTGAGTATGATGTCTAATTTGGACCAATTAATTGTGGCAAAGAGCATAGAACCATATTATATGAAAATGGTCACCCCTACTGTGATCAGATAGATTGAAGGGAAACAGTCTTCAGAAAAGTGGTGGACAATAAATTTAACTATACTTTTGTGTACCATACAGATTTTGGTCGACTATGTGAATTAGAAGTATAGCCAGGGTCCCATCACAACTAGTTATCAGGGAGTTATGTAACCAATTCTTTAGTTCTGGATTAGACAGAAAGTCAGGAGGCCTTGCTGGGATCAGGTTATTGGGAATAATTTATGGTGGTAAGGATTAGGCAGTTTTCCAAATTTTTCTGTCAGATACTTCACTAAATAACAGAAGGGATAATAGACATTTAAAAGTGTACAGCAGCATCAGAATATCACCTGGGAAAGGACTCGTAGGAAGCCTCAGAGTCATATGCATTG
>JAQZBX010078870.1:0-14054 GCA_029593785.1 Cabassous unicinctus
GCAGGAAGAGAGAGAGAGACACATAGACACAAAGGTCCCAGAGGTTGGAGCAAGGCAGGGCTTGAGATGCACAAGTTACTACACACACACACACACACACACACACACACAGCTCTTGAGAGAAGAGAGGGAGCAGAGAGAAGGGAGAAAGGAGGGGAGAGACAGAAACAAGCCAGGCAATGGTTATGAAAGGTGAGAAGGGCCAGTGAGGCAGACTAAGAAAGGTCTCCCCTGCTCCCCGCCCGTCTAGAGCAGGGGGCGGCAAACCTTGCAGGCCCTGCAGTTTCTGCCACACATTTTTCTTTGCAAAAGTCAAAATTAGGCCACTGTGGGATTTGGTACCTGGAGCCATCCACCCCTCTGGCATAGAGCTTGCTCCTCAGAATGGAATATGTGGTCCAAGATCTGGAATTTCTAACTAGTTCCCAGGTGAAAGCCATGCTGCTGTCCGTGGACCACACCTGGCGTATGGAGGGGCTGGGCCTCTCTGCAGCCACTGGGAGGCAAGCCATCCGGGAACTGGAGGATCTCAATGGAAGATGGCACCCTGGCTTGCAGAACACAGCGGTAATGCTGGGCTGTGGCCAACAAGGACAACTCAAGGACGTTCTTACTGTGCAGCTGCAGGGAGTGCCGTCGGCAGGTGGCCTCAGCCATCAGCTCCTTGGGGACTGCCCCAGATGCAGGGAGCTGCCTCGCGTGAGCTCAGCCCTCCCCACGGAAGCCCGCGTCCGGTGGCTGAGCATCCCTGTGGAGTCCTGGCTACTTCAGCCCAACACGGGGCACCTCTCTGGGACGCTGCTTGCTCCAGCACTTTCCACAGGGTTGGCTGAGGCTTTGTCAGGCTGGCATGGCAGTTCGACATCTCTCTCCCTCTGCCCAATCCAATTTCTCCCTCTTCTTTCCACTGATACAGATCCTTAATCACCACCTTGCACCCCAAACTCACAGAGTCTGCTCTTGACCTGCAACACAGGTGATGCCAGGACACCCAGGCTGGGGGCAGTGTGACCACAGGGACAGGGCTGAGCTCTAGCCAGACTCACCTGGGGGCAGTGGCCAGTAAAGATGAACCAGGGCCCCCACGTGGGCCAGGTGGAAAAGGGAGTGCAGCGGGACAGTGCTGGAGATCCAGGTCTGGCCTCAGCTAAGGCACCAAGATGCTGTGTGATTTGGAGTAAGTCACAGCTGCTGTCTGAGCCCATGTTTCTTCATTAGTTAAATGGCCTGGAATCGATGATCCTTGATATCTGAGTTTCTGGTGACCGCTATAATGAATGACCACCAGTGTGGTGGCTTCAAACAACAGATGCATGTTCTCTCCCAGTTCTGGAGACCAGAAGTCTGAAATCAGTACCACTGGGCTCCCCCAGAGGCTGTGGGGGAGCATCTGTTCCCGGCCTCTTTTTGCTTCTGAAGGCTGCTGGCTCTCCTTGGCTCGTGGCTGCATCCCTCCTGTCGGCAAGGCAGCATCTCCACATCTCTCTTGGCTCTGTCCTCACGTCACCTCCTCCTCTTTGTTCCTTGGCTTGTGGCCCTGTCGCTCCAGTCTCTGCCTCTGTGACCACATGGCCTTCTCCTGCTCTGTCTCAAGCTTCCATCTGCCTGTCTCTTCCAAGAACACCTGTGATGGCATTTAGAAGCCCCACCCTGATAACCCAGGATAATCTCCCCATCTTGAGGTCCTTAACTTAATCACATCCACAAAGACCCTTCTTCCAAATAAGGGAGTGTTTTCAGGCTCCAGGGAGTAGGACCTGCTGTCCTTGGGGCAGTTAGTCAGCCCACTACACTCCCTGGCAGGCTTGAGCTCTGATCTTGTTCTTTCTTCCTGAGCTGCAGCTCCAGGCTGCTGGCCACACCATTCACTTCCACAGCTCAGCTCAGCTCACTCTGCCAAAAATTATTTTCGGCGCACACTGATTAAGCATGTAGCTGTTCTGCTCACACTGTTGGCTTCATCGGCCGGCCAACCACCACCACAACCACTGCTATTTAGTGAGCACCTACTATATGCTCAGTTTTACTTGCATTATATCATTTCCTACCACCCAAGGAGATAAGTACTACAATAATCCCCATTTTGCTGATAAGGAAACCAGAGAGGGAGGAAGTATTTTTCCCAAGACCCACAGGTGTGGAGCTGGGATTCCCAGGCAGATTGCTTGATTCAGAAGCTGTCTCATCCCCTACAGTGAATGCCTCCTCCATGTAAATAGGGCTTCTCTTTGAAACTATTTACAAAGGTTGGTGCCTTTTGAACTTTGAAGTAAGTCTCTTATCAGATCCTCCAAACTGTTGACATAACAGGGGAAGGACTGTTCTAGGGAGCTGAAAATCAAATCACAAGAGGCTGGAATGTGGCCGTTTGGGGCTGTGTTTTGTGACGTCTGCTGTCAAGTACAGCCAGGGCAGGGGCCAGGGAATGTCCCAGGCTCACGCCTGCCATGTGGACAGCACATCTCAGCTGCTCTTTATTGTTCGTCCATCCCTGCATATCAGCCCTTGCTCCTGTTTAATTTATGGATTGAGCGTCTTAAGTTATTTATTCGTCAGCAAATGGGCCAGGTCACACTGCCGGACACTGACACTTGCATTCAACCTTTCTCCTGGCTTTCATTTCAGACCTGAGAAATACCAACAC
Source organism: Cabassous unicinctus (assembly GCA_029593785.1). NCBI lineage: Eukaryota > Metazoa > Chordata > Mammalia > Cingulata > Chlamyphoridae > Cabassous > Cabassous unicinctus. The sequence goes on from JAQZBX010078870.1 coordinate 2,645, forward strand.
ATAAAAAGTGAAGTTATGCCCTATACAAGAATCAACTCAAAATGGATCAAAGATCTAAATATAAAAGCCAGGACCATAAAACTACTAGAAGAAAATGTAGGGAAACATCTTCAAGACCTTGTAGTAGGTGGTGGTTTCTTGGACCTTACACCTGAAGCACGTGCAACAAAAGAAAAAATAGATAAATGGGACCTCCTCAAAATTAAACAGTTTTGCACCTCACAGGACTTTGTCAGAAGGGTGAAAAGGCAGCCAACTCAATGGGAAAAAATATTTGGAAGTCACATATCTGATAAGGGTTTAATATCCAGGATATATAAAGAGATGTTACAACTCAACAATAAAAAGACAAACGACCCAATTAAAAAATGGGCAAAAAGACTTGAGTAGACATTTCTCCAAAGAAGAAATACAAATGGCAAAAAAACACATGAAGAAATGCTCAACATCACTCATGATTAGGGAAATGCAAATCAAAACTACAACGAGATATCATTTCACACCTATCAAAATGGCCACTATTAAAAAGACAGAACTACAAGTGTTGGAGAGGATGTGGAGAGATAGGAACACTTCTTCAGTGTTGGTGGGAATGCAGAATGGTACAGCCACTGTGGAGGACTCTGGAAGTTCCTAAAGAAGTTGAATATAGACTTGCCACGTGACCCGGCAATACCACTACTGGGTATATACCCAGAAGAACTGAGAGCAGTGACAGGAACAGACATCTGCAAACCGATGTTCATAGCAACATTAGTCACCATTGCCAAAAGTTGGAAACAACCCAGGTGTCCATCAACAAACGAATGGATAAACAAACTGTGGTCTATTCACACGATGGAATACTGTGCAGCTGTAAGAAGAAATGAAGTTGTAAAGCATATGGCAACATGGATGAACCTGGAGGACATTATGTTGAGGGAAGCAAGCCAGACACAAAAGGACAAATACTGTATGAATGCATTACTATGAACCAAATATATTGTGTAACATATTGTTTGATTCAAAAATTTTTTTATATGTATCCAGTACATTTAATTGAGAAATGTATGTATTTATTCTTCTGTGTTTACTTTGTAGTTTTTAATTGTTTATATTTTCAATTTTTAAATGTATAAAATAAATTTAAAAAAAAAAGTGAGGTTATGCTATGTAGCTCAGGTAAGGAACCCACTGTGGAAGAATGTTTACGAGAGTCCAGGAGTGGGAAAGTGGAATGGCTCCTTTGAGAAAATTTCAGTCAAGAGGGAATTGAATTTAAAGAGCCAGCATGCAAGCACACCTTGAGAGGAAAGTGCAGTAAACTGGTCTAAGCACATCTTATTCCTCTAGATAGAAGGTCCAGCGGGAGCAAATGGTCTGGAGGCAGGAAGAAGTGTAGAGCGTTTGCCTGGCTGGTGCCAAGAATGGGCGTGTGGCAGGAGGGGGGAGAGCCCGGGCAGATGGTGCGGGTCATGGGGGACTTTGTCGGCCACACCACACGCTAAACCCAATTCAGAAGGCCACAGGGCTCCCCTGAGAGATTTTAACTAGAAAAGTGACATGTCTGTGGGCTTTAGGAACATTCTTCTGGCTGTGGGAATAGCCCCAGCAGGAGGTGGGGAGGGCCTGGACTCCTGATGAGAAAGAGGAGGGACTGGATTTGAGAGAGAGCCTGACTGGCCATTGGTGTGGGGGATGCTGAGCAGGGCGAGGACGGGAGGAAGGCGCCGCCTATGCGGCTTGGCTGAGCAGGTAGAAGGTGAGGGCCTTTCACGGGGATGGAGACCAAGACGCAGAGAAGTACCAGGACTGGGCAATGGGGGAAGAGGCTGCGAGGGCGGAGTTTTACTGAGACAGGAGTCACGGTCTGGGACAGACTGTGACTGGGAATGATGGGAAATGCATGCTGATCCTCCCCATCAGAAGGCAGGACCCAGAGAACTACAACTGGGCTGGGAGAGAGGCCAGAGCGATGCCCACCCACCCCTGCCCCGCACTCACGCGTATGCGCGCACACAGCTAAGAAGCAGTAGCAGAGCAGGGCGCCTCTGGGAGAAGCCTCTGGCAGAAGCCAGGAGTCTAAGCCTGGTTCCACCTTGGCTTTCTGTGGACCTCCAGCAAGGCCCTTTCTTTCTCTGCCTCAGTTTCCTCATCTGCAAAATGCAGGAGTTGGACCAGATTAGGGTTTCTTCTGTAGAGATGGGCTGGTAGGGAGATGTCACTGAGCCATGGAAATGGTGTGTAAAAGTGTGTGTGTATGTCAGCTTTTGTGAGGGGCTGGCGGAGCCACCTGAGGAGTGATGTGACATCAGACCTCCTGCGCCACCTCTGCAGTTGGAGACTTGCTGGTGAGTATCGCTCACTAAATATGCCAGGGGTGAGTCTTGTCTGGCCCAACCAGTTCCTTGAAGGGTTCTTTCTCCACCCTGCAAACTCCTCATCCTTCGGAGCCCAAAGCCTGTCCTTCTCTAAGCCTTTCTGGGTCCCCCAGAGCTGCACCAATTGCTCCCTGAAATGAGATTCCAAAGGTCTGGCGTCTGTACCTCTTGTGCAGCTGTTTTCCACCTGTCTTGGATGGAGGTCATTTGCATTCCTCTCTCTCCCTCTCCACTTCTGCCCCATGGGTCCTTTTGGCAGGGACCATGCCTGTGACTCTCAGTTTTCCAAAGTGCCACCCCCAGTGGCTGGTACATGCTGCGGCACATCAAAAGTTAGTTGTGTTAGTCTTCTGAACTTGCTGAATGGCTGAGAGCAAGGTGCTTCCTTTTCCCAAACTCGGACTCGCCAGTGGGTCAAGTGGGGTGGGGGTGGGGTAGACATTTGCTCCACTGGGAGGACTCGTAGCAGCAGCCAACCACCGACCTCAGTGCACAGTGCCTCTTCCAAGAGGCCTCAAGATCTTTTCCCACAAACACCCAGGATGACAAAGGTGACATGAGAATGATAACAGATTGCATAAATATAAGATGTTCTACCATGACACCCCCCAAGGTGGGCTCACACCATGGAACAGAGAGAGAACTTGCTCTGGAGGGCTTTGGAGCAGACCTCCCGCCAGGATTTTTGTCAAAAGTTTTGTATGCATGGCGCAACCCCCCCACCCCCGCCCCCCACCCCCCCACTCCAGGCTCCCAGAGCCCTCCAAGTCTGGCACGCTGCCTCCCAAGGGCAAAGCAATAGCAGGGGGTGGGGCAGCTTTCTTGGCCTTGAGCCAGGCGTCCATGCCCTACCTGTACAACCGTACCTTGCCTTCCCACATGTCCTGTTGAAAGCCCAGCCAAGATGCACTTCCCTCCCTGGCCTTCATGCCCCTGTGGGGCCCGATCCCTTCTCTTTGCAGAACACAGGACTTGCTGTAAATGGGCGGGGTGGCCCTTGGTCCTGGCAAGCGAGCTGTTTGCTCTGGGAAATGGGCTTCTTATGGGGATGGGACAGGGGCCTGGGATGGGCGCCAAGGAAATCACCACCACTCAGCAAGGGGAGGGTTGAGGTGGCCTGAGGAATTTGGAAGTGGTCCTCCAATCTCGGGGGACAGGCTGGCAGCCAGCTTTGTAATGGAGCTGTGGGAAGGCTAGTTGTGGGGGCGCCCCCTGATTGGCTGATGGAGCCAAACCCACAGAGGCCGCCTGCCCTCCCAGATCTGTGGAAAATGAGGGCTGCTGAGTCACCTGCCTGGCTGGACACAGCTGCCATGGAGGGCTGGAAAGTGGGAGAGTGCTCCCAGCCGAGGCCTCAGCCCAGGGATGCCCTGAGGTCAGTGGGCTCTTCAAACCCCCTGCTCTAGATTTGACAGCCCCTCTAACACTACCAAGCTGAGTCATATTTGCTTGTTGTCAGCCTGTGGGAAGTTCAGGCCCAGCACCCAGCCCTGTGGGCAGCACTTGGGCCAGAGGCCAGAGTCTTGGACTTTGCCTGGGTTCTAATTCAGGTTATGTGATCTTGAGTGAGTCACTTCATCTCCCGAGGCCTCAGGGTTCTCGTTTCTCCTCAGGTGTGTGGTGAGATGAAAGGAGGTTTGGGAAAGCTCTTAACATGCTGCCTGGCACCTCGCGGGGGCTTCCTGCAAGTTAGCTGCTGCTGCTCCATGTCTTTCTCTGGAGAAGGAATTTGCTACCTTTCCAGATGAGGGGCCTGGGAAAGGACCGGGTGGCTCTGTCTTCGGCCTCCAGCGATGGGCAGAGGAGGGCACTGGCCCACTGGCATGGAGGTGTCCCCTCTCCTGCAGCAGCAGCAGCGCCTGCCTATCGAGAGCCAGCCTGCCCCGGGTATTGTGCAACCTGAGAAGCAGCTAAGCGGGCAGGCTGTCTTGCTGGGACAAGTAGCAACAGGAAATGTGGCAACTCATCGAGCTCACATTCCAGGGGTGCCCAAATCCAGCCCAGAGACACAGTAACAAGACACCCCTCTGGCAGGGGTTGCCAAAGAAACAAACAGATCTTTTATCTGCCATCTAAGCCTCCCAATTTGCACCCTAGTGATGCACCTTCTACCACAGGGTGCTTTCCAAACCTTCTAGTGAGGATATTCCTCCTGTGCTCGAAGCAGACAGGGAGCCAGTCATCCTTCAGACACAGGAATAATTTGCTAATCATTGTTAGGCATTGGGCAACCATGGGAGGAAGAAGGAACCTATTTGTAGGAGGCCAGGCTGGCCTCGCAGATGCCCCAGCACCCAGGGGGTGCTCAGGGAAGATGGCTTGTTGTCACAACTCTGGGGATTAAAGAAAAGAAGATTGAAGCATAATCTGGTTACATGGGCCCACTTTGTGCTTGGAGAAAATCACACACACATATACCACTGAATTATTTCCCGTGATCAGACGGGGGTGCTGTAGCAATGAGGAACCCAATCCCTTCATTTGAGAGATGAACAATGCAAGGCCCAGAATGGGGAAGGGACACGCTTAGAGTCACACAGCAGATGAATGACAGGACTGAGCTCTCCTTAAGACTTTCCAACGTCATTTCATTGGGCCGATTGTTCTGCCCCATCCTACTCCCAGTGGTCAGTGTGACTGGACCAGCACCTAATGTGTGTGAGGCATTGCCTACAGAGATGAGCCAGTCCTATCCTTGGCCTCCAGGAGCTGAGTCTAGCAGGGGAGACCAATGCCCTGCCAGTAGCACATAAGGCAATACATTTTGTACTCTAGCAGCAATTTTCTTCTTATTTTTATTGAGGTGAAATTCACATAACGTAAATGAATCATTTGAAAATGAACAATTCAGTAGCATTTTGTACATTCACCACATTTAATTACAAAACATTTCCATCACCCCAAAAGGAAACCCATATCCATTAAGCAATTGCTCCCCGTCACCCAGCCCCTGGTAAATACCATTGCGCATTCTGTCTTATAGATTTACCTATTCTGAATACTTTTGTAAATGGAATCATACGATATGTGATCCGAGAGCATTATTTTAAAAGTGCTATAGAAGTTCTGAGAAGGGAGAGAGTGCTTTGGCTTGAGGAAGGTCAGAGAATGCTCTGCTGTTTGTAAATGTTTGAGTTGGGCCTGAACCATTGGGGAGGGGGTGCTGAGGAGGGTGGGTGCAAGGCATTCCGGGCAGATGGAACCAGTTAGACTTGGAGCTGTGCGTGGTGTTTTCAGGGAACCTGGGGGAGGAAGGTGCTGCTGGAACCCAGGAATCATGGTGAGGAGCGCTGGGGGTGAGGCCGTGAAGCCGAAGAGAGGGAAGAAACCCTATTTTCCCAGCAGGCTCGGGTCCAGGCGGTGTTCTCATGCCCCTTGGATCCATAGCCCCAAGGACTTCCCGACTAGGAAGGGATCTTCAGGGATGGGCTCAATCTGGCCCTGTTATTCTCAAACTCAGGTGTGAGTCTGAGCTATCTGAAGGGCCTGTGGAAACCCAGCTTGCTGGGCTCATCTTCCCCCAGAGAGCCTGATTCGGGAGGCCTGGGTTGGGGCCCAGGTGATGCTGCCACTGCCACCTGTGGACCACAGTCTGAGGGCACAGATCTAGTTGGTGCCCGTGAGATACCCGGCACTGTGCCCTACTGAGAGGGCCTCCTGTCTGTCCTAGGTGCTCGGAGCTCTTGGTGGCAGAAGTGAAGAGGAACATGAGTCCACATCACCACGGCCTAGGCCAGGCTCGACTGTCCAGAGATGGAGGGAAGATCCTAGGTCACCTCATGGGTCAGGGGCAGTGTCCGAGCCATGGGAGGCTCGTTTTCTCACTCCTTGGGAGCGTGGGGACACTTGAGGGACAGGGCTGAGGAGAGGAACCTTGGCCTCCAACTTCTTCGCTAAAATGCTGGCAGGGAGTGCTACGCACTGGAGGAAAGGAGGCCAGCTAATGAATCTAGAGCTGGGTGCATGAGCAGATGTGTGTGTGTGTACGCGTGCAGCTCAACAACCACCATAAAAAAGAATGAGGTAGTTATGACCTTGGGAAAACCTCTTGCCCTTTCTGGGTGTCAGTGTCCTCATCTGGAAAAATTCAGAGCATTGGATTAGACGAGCAGATGATTCCTTCTAAGAGAAAGAGGGAGAGAAAGAGAGAGTCCTGAAGGGAGAGTCCTCGTAACAATCCCATCATCTGATTAGCGCTCAATTTAAAGCAGCTAATAGACATCTGAAACTTTCCAAGGCTGAGCAATTACCGGGCACAGCCAGAGCTGGCGCTTGGTCTGCAGGGACCAGCCCATCTATCAGGGTGTCATCAGCCTCCTCACCACTCAGGAGACCTTCAGCTTGAATAACATCACCCAGAGGAAGCTTGCAAATGCAAAACAAAAGGAGCCCTTTCCCCAGCAGCTCCCTGGGGTCTTCGGAGGCAATTTCCTTGAGCCCCAACCTGGGAGAGAGTTGTTCCGAGGAGTTCTGGGGGAAGATGGCAGAGGCCAGCCCTCTTCCCTCCCCTCTTCCTCCCAGGGCTCTACCTCCTGACACCAGCACAATTACAGGATCCTGAGAGGCTGGCAAAGAAAACAAAAGCTCTGCAAGAGAAGAGAGTGACACCTGGACTGCACCTGGGCTGTGGAGGCTTTGGGAAGAGCACAAACAAGATTGGGAATCAGCCTGGATTTGAATCCCAGTTCTACTATCCCATGCTGTTTTACTCTGGACAGTGTACTTGACCTCTCTGGGTCTCAGTTTTCTTCTCTGTAAAGACATCTTCCTGGTTGATCCTGAAGATTAGCCAAAATGCCAGAAATGAAAGCATTTTGGAGGAACCAAATATGGAATACCCTGAAGCCTTCAACTGTGCCATGGTACAGATGAAAGCTGCGGTTAAAACGCAGACTATGGAATCTCAGACCTGGGTTTGAGTCTCACCTACTTGTAGTGTGACCTTTGGCAACTCACTTAACCTTTCTAAGCCTTGATTTCTTCATCTGCGTAATGGAAATATTTATGATATTTCCCCTACAAGGTTAACGAAATGAAAATTGAAAGGGGAGAGCATGTGCCAAGTGCCTGGCTCATAATAGGCCTCAAAAAATTGTGCTTCTCCTATTCCCCAGGCGGCCTCAATTCAGGAGTAAGGGTGGCACTGCCGTTATCCGAAGCCAAGAGCCTGCCTTAGGTGTGTGTCATAATGCCACCCTGGGCAGGCCCGGCCACGCTTGGGGGCACGGCCAAGCCCTGGACGACCCACAGCACCCCGCCCGCCCAGTGGTTAGCTCAGGAAAGCCTCAAATTATACAATTTATGAAACCCAATCCAGTTTTCCAACTGGAACGTGTGATTACAGAGATTACACATTCACTGTTGCAATTATGGTAATGTTGATGTGTGGACAGATAACTGGCAGCAGGGCTGCTCTGAACCATCTATTTATAGGCTGAAGATTCTTGCTATCTCAAGGCAGACATATGGGCCATAAAGGCAGGCGACAAAAAACAGGAGGGGGAGAGCAATCCTCCCTCGGAATGAAAAGACACCAAAGGAAAAGCCGTAATTAGGGCTGGGACCGGCTTATGTAAATCAGGTAATACTTTCAAAACAGAGATGAGATCTGGTTTTAATAAAGTGCATTGGAACAAATGGTGGAATAATGACTTAATAAATCTAAATACAAATATTTTGTTCCGTCTCCAAAATGAACAGCCCTGGCATCTGCTGAGCCCGGGCCTGGGCGAGGGGGCGGTGCTGTAGTGCTACTGTATTCTTTCGCTCCCTCGGCAGGCTCAAAGATTTTAATTTTTAGCCTTCTGCTAAATTACACGGGCTGTCAGTCAACTGTGGGAGATATTTTGAGTAAGGAGATTTATACAAACACACAGAGCACACTCAGAAGACTCGGCACAATATCTTTTACACCGGGCAGGATGTAAATCATAGGTTGTTCAGAGCCTGAATTACAGCTCTTCCGGAAATAGACTGCAGAGAAATTATTCACCCCAAGGAGGAATCTCGAAGCCCTTTTTGGTGTCCCCCCTCCAACCCAGTATTAATCAGAGAAGCTCTTTGGTTGTTCTTTTTGGTGCCTTCTTCCGCCACCTCCCCCCCAACTCCAGGATCTAAACCAGGGGTTGTAAACTGACGGCCCGTGGGCCAGATGGGATCCTCAGGCGTGCTTTGAATGGCCCGCAAGTATTTTTTAAAAGAATTCATTGTAAATATTTTAAAATCAAGACATTCCTCATAACATTCATATTTCCAGCTTCTCGTGACAGATCAAGACATCTACTAGCAACACTGGGTCTGCACCCCCATGTTGCGACAGTCAGCTGGAGGCAAGGATGCGCCTACCGCCTTTAGGAGAGCAAGGATTCCCGGGATCTCTGGCCGTCCCCAGAGTTCCCATGCTCCCCACTCCACCCACTTCTCTTATGTGACCTTCTTGGTCTCAGTGGCAATAGAACTTTTGACCCCTGTTATAAATTGATCCTTTTTTTAAGCGTCACATAATCTGTGGTCCAGAAAATGTCATTGAAAATAGGAATAAGACATGCATAAATCACTAATATTCAAACATGGGTGTATTAAATAAGAAAAGGGAAGATAATATAAAAATTAATGTCATATGCACACATACATATAGACACTGAGGTTATCCATGAGCCTCACTTGGGAAGGACTGTCCTTTATTCCATTTTGGTCTGTTTCATCAATTGCACCCGATGATGGGCATTATACTACTGTTCTTAACTTGACAAAATTAAAATCTGGTAACTTTATGTCAATCCTCTAGATTTTACCAGCGCAATCCGAAAGACTAGGTATTCTTCATACCAATTATCATGTAATGTTAGATTCTCAGAATTGAAGGACAACTTCATTCATCCATCTATCCACTCATACCTATTTGCACACACACGCATACATATATGCATCTGTCCCTCCCTACCGCCCACCCCCCCCCAATCTACAGAGTCCCTTTCCTCTAGTTTGCTTCTTGAGGTCCCTCTACAGCATTCTCCAAGTGGATATTCAGGAAGACATACTGTTCTTTGGTTAGGTCTGGCTGGCAGAGAGTTCTTCCTGTTAACACCCATGTCCTCATTAAGACACGTGGCCCTGACTTCCACCCATCAGCGTATATGAGGGCACTCAAATCTTTGAACCCTGCTTTCCTGTCAACTCCTCAACAAAACTCTCCATCATCTGTCCCCAAGTGTCAACCCCCCACCAGAGACCATCAGTCCTTTCTTCTCCTGGACAAATTCTCTGGATTCCTTCTATGAGTCCTCCATAAGAGGAATTCCAACCCTTCTTCTTGTCATGCCCCCTGCTCCTCCTGACGTATGGAGTCCAGGACTCAGCACGTACTTCCCTGGGGACTCTGAGTAGCCAGAGTTGGGTGGGGCTCCCTGTCCCTCACTGAGGATGCTGTTTCTATGCCTCATTTGGGGTTTGGATGCCTTATCTCACTGGTGGCACAGTGAGTCCCCAGGTCCCCCAAGCCTGCAAGTTATTTTCACATGCTACTCATTTTCCACGGGAACATCGGTGGTGACCATCGATCCAGCTGCAAAGATGCTTTCTTGAGATTTTCTTTTCCTTCCAGGAAGAATTAAAAGTATCTCCTCCTGTTAAACATTATTTCCAACCAACCACCATCAATATTAAAATCTTCAACAAACCAGATCCAGCTTTACCCAGAGTGGGGTAGTTGAATTCCCAACAGAGAGGTATTTCTGGGTCTGAGCACTGTCCTCTCCCACCCCCTTACCTTTCCTGTTTGCAAAATGAGGCCTGCGATGTCCCCATTAGCTCCACATTGATTTGCAGGGCTTTGGTCCTGGTTAGAACACTCATGTCCCTGGGAATGGGGAAGGGGGTTGTCACACCATTCTCGATTCTTGGTCATTTATGCCACATGTGGGGAAATTAAAGTTCTAAAATTAAGGTTTGATAGGAGGTAAAAGGGAGACTCAAGAAGGTCCCTGTCCTGAACTGAGGTGTGAAAATAGACGAAATAGAGGGTGCAAAATTAAACGTCAGCTCTTTTGTCTTAAACGAGCTCTGGGCTGGCTCCCTAAGCCCTCAGTGAATCATACACCATTCAGCGCCTACTGCACACCTTAATTGCTTGACACGGCTCTCGTGTGCCTCATGGTTCTCAAGGGCGGTGTGCCTGGACCAGAAGCACTTCACTTCCTTGGAGTTAGCAAAAGTTGGTGGAGGAGCCAGGAAATCACTGAGGAGGCGACAGAGGGCGTTCTAGGCAGAGGATGTGACTGGCGACCTGAATGGAGTTCAGCGAGAGGAGTGAGGGGCCGGCCAGACGGAGCAGGTGGTGACAGGAGGGTGGACAATGGTGGCAGTGGCGGCACAAGGCTGCGTGAACTAGCAGGCTCATGAGAACAATAATGGCTCTCATATTTCAAGAACTTCCTACTCATCAGACACTGGGCTGACTACTTAATGCAAATCATCTAATTTCATCCTCCCTGCAACCACCCTGAGACTTAGGAGTGACAGGACAACATTTATTAGCTTGGGAATATTCGCAGCTTCCCCTGCCCCACCTGCTCCTGATGAAAAGAACCCTACATTTGCCCCCCAGTGCTTTCCTCCTCCAATGCTCTCCTAAAATAGAAGGATTTTTATTGGAAGAGAGGTGGGGATGGGGAAGGGGGGTAAAAAAGCCCTGTGTTGCTGGGCCTAGAGAGAACATTTCATGGCGATGCTGAGTGACAGCCTCTGGAGCAGCTGGGGAGATGGCAAGAGGATGGGGGAGAAGAGGAAGGGGTTTCTAAAAAGAAAAGTGCTTCCATGGATTACTCAGAGTTGCTAGTGCAAATGGAATTCCTTCCAAATTACTTTTGGCTGCTAAATTGGACTGGACCTCATGGGCCCCTGGATTTATAAAGGTTATAGAAGTGTTGTTCTCTTTACTTACAGATGAGGCAGCTAACGCAAAGAAAATTCAAACAATTTGCTCAAGGCCAAACTTCCAGAAGAAGTGGAACTGGGATTTGAACTTGGATTTCCTGACTGCAAATGATGTT